>VYXD01005456.1:1020805-1064842 GCA_013397195.1 Hylia prasina
GGAAGGGAAGGGAAGGGAAGGGAAGGGAAGGGAAGGGAAGGGAAGGGATCTAGCTGAACAATTTTAGAGGAACAGCTTTGTCCAACCTTCTGCCCAGATATTGTGAGCAGTGTTTCATATCAGTTGCCTTCAGTTTCTTTCAAGGTACTGATAAAGGAGTATGTGTCACTTGAAACAGAAACATCTATTACTCAAGCCTCCTGCTCATCACATATGAGGCATATCCCTGGTTACCAGTGTGGGCTTCATCTCTGTGAAGGCTTACAATAGCTTCAGAGCACCTGGCCAAAAGTCCCAACAAGCCTGCCATCAGGCTGAGAAGTGAAAGGGCACTCAAATGCTTCTTTTGTGTTGTCTCATGAAGAAAATCTTTAGAAGAATTTTACAGGGAAGCTTTTAGAGAAAATAAAAATATTTATTTCTTTCCTCTACTGAGGATTTCGAATTCACACTGACATTTGACTGAGCAGTTACTTAGCATGCTGTACACCACATTTCACTTACAACAACAGTGGACACAGTAAAGCTCCCCTTTTCCCCAGAAGATGACAAGAGTGTATATTTATCATAGAGTGTTACAATTTTTCAAGATTTGGGGTTTTTTTTTCTTCTTTTTTTAAAGGCTCAAACATGGAAAATATGTTTGAAAGAAAGGATCTATGATGAGAGGGACACTGAAACTGGAGATACAAAACTTGTTTCTATGATACATTAAATATCCTACCATGGTCAAACAGACACACAATAACATTTATATGTGCAAAGGATCCACAACCGTAGGTCTTCCATGACCTCTAGAAGTTGCATCAGCAGCAGATTTTGTAACCAGTCACAGGCACCTGTAAGATGAAAGAATAAGGAACAAGTGTTAACAGAGAGACATTTCTCCCATCCACAGCTTGTAGCTCATTAGAATTTGCAAAAATCTTTAAGATCGAGGGTGACTAATTCATCTCCTGGTTCTGCACCATTCTGTGATCAGCAGATGACTGATATCTGACTTATCTGTGATCTAGGTGTACAGCAGGAGCAGCAGGGCTGTCCATGGAGACACCCAGCAGTACCCAAACCTTTAAAAAATGAAGTAAGTAAAGCAGCATCACACCTGTCAGCCTCCAATCAGCAAGACCACCCTCCATTTGGTGCACAAAGTGGGTGTTTTTACCCACCATGCAGCATTATGGTTTATGTCACTTGTGTTGTTAACAGCACGCTGGGGAAAGGTAAGACAGCAAACACGCATTTGTAACACAACACCCAGCTCATCTACAGGAGCAGTAAAACCTTTAAAACAGACATAACAGCAAAAGCAATTAAGGAAACTCCTTCAGTTCAGAGCTACCTGGGGCGAGCACATGAACTGGCATACAAGCTGCCTGGAGGCCCTGGAGAGCAGTTGCTGAATTAGTGAGGATTGGAACAACTAATTGGTGATTGTTTATCAAATAATACACTAGCAATTCCACTGTGCTCTAGAAGGAGGCAAAAATAAAGGCATTTCAGGTTCCACCACTGTGAACTTAGCATTTTTCTAAGATACATAAGACATACTCTTCAACTCTTTTAAGTGTCCATATGCAGACTAGGCAGAGGCTGGCAGGAGGCACATTTATAAGTGCATTTATTTCAAGTGTCTCTGCTAGTTCAAAGGACTCAAACAAAAACTGTTGTCTGAAAAAAAACACAGATGTGTTTTGGAGAGGAGAAGGAGGACAACTTATCACTTTTGAGGTGGGAGGAAGGGTGGCAAATATGGTACTAATTAATATAAAACCTTCTCCTTCCTTGCTGCCCTGCTGTCCCCAAACACACAAAATGAAGACTCTACTCTGCTCTGCTCTCTCAATACCCTTGGCACGTACCTCCTTCTCTCTCCCCCTCACAATCCCTCTCTCTCCATAAAGGGGCATGAAATGAGAAATTTTAGCAAGGTTTCTTTACAGAAGAGAGGCTTGGCTTTGAGCCCGGTATACAGATGTGGGAGGGAGTCTTCAAAGAGAGACTCCCTCAGCACTGCCCAAGAAAGCTGTACTTCTCACGGTCTGCAAGTGAGGTTTTCTGGGACTTGCTGGCTCAAGCCCCACCAGTCCCTCAGAGACAATAAATGCCCAAGGAGGCAAAAAACATCTGCATGATTGCTGCCTTGAATTTTCCTTAGTTTGAACTTTAGGGGAAAATGACCGCATGTTGAGAATGTCTAAGAAGACATTCTCAAAGAACCTCAAACCCAAACAAAAAACAATCCAAAAAAACTTGGGGTGTCACTGGATTTCCCTTTTATATAGCATGTCCAGTTGTATGAATTAGTCAATTTATACTAAGGATCATTTGTTGTCTTTAGCTTCGTACAGATGATTTCTTTTCAACAAGTCCTTGTAGACTCTTGTAACGGTGTGTTGGTATAGTTATATAAGCATAGACAATTTACACTTACAAAAAGGCCATTTGCAGGTATAGTTTAACAATATTTCCATGAACAAATTGATTTGTCCAAGACAAAAAAACCCTTTTTTTCCCCTGGTCTAACTTCATATGTTCTAGGGCTTTCACTAGCGTAGCAATGATGACCAAACTATAATAAATCTCTACCTGACACAGCTATGCCAGCAAGACTAAAGCTTTCCCCTCAATTAGGTTGAAGTACTTCATATTTAAGCAACATTTATATTACAAGCTTTTCCTCTCACAGCACAGTGTATCCTCCCCAGTCACCTGGCTTTGCATTGCTTCCTGCCCATACTCTGGTAACCATGGATCTCCCAGACAACATTTACAGCATCAAGTATGCAACTGCAGGCTCACCTAGTCTCATTTAAAAGGAGTTTATTTTTGATTGTTTTAAAAAAAAATCTCTCCATAATACAGACAGAAATTCTGCAGACATTCTGCAATTTCTGATGAAGCCTCATCCCCACCTTAGAGCTAATTCTGACCCACTTCTTGATATTGTGGTAGTAAATGCTGTACCACACAGTTGAAATGTATGTTTGCTTTAGTTGTGTCTCCATCCTGTTTTAAAACGCACAACATGAATCAAATGCATCTAGTTTCCTCAGTCATATTTCCACTTTGAACGTATAAGGAGGTAAACAAAGCAGACAGCTCTTAACTGATTCTTTTTTCTGTAATTAAGTGGGAGTTTCTTACCATGCCCAGTGAAATCCAGAATGCTTCAGTGCAGATGCCTGAAAAAGAGAGCAAAGTGTTTAAAAGCCAGTCTTTTGCTCAATGAAAGTCTAACTCCAAAACAAAAAAACTATTGCCAGCATAATTCTATAGGTTGAGTTAAATAAATAAATACTTATCTGATTAATTGTTGCCTGGAATCCATTTGTGCTTGTATCTCTTGAGTTAGAGGCCATATTAAAAAAACTGCACAGGAGATTTGAAATCTGAGGACAACCTAAAGCTTGATTCTAAGAAGGCTCAATGCACAAGTACTTTCCCATGGCGTGGGTGAGACAGCTTTAGTCATCAGGTGTGACAGAGAGCAGTCTGTTGCAATCCAACATTACGTGGAGAGCCAACTAGAAAGCAACGTATTTAGCACATACACTGCACACATTACAATACCCTCAAAGAAAAGAAAATCAGGTGTTTCAGTACACAGGTTTTATTCAGGTCAGCTGCATTTCAGTCACTCTGAAAAGCTACAGCAAGTGCCTGGATAGAAAGATGTTCACAACTTGGAGATTATTGCCAGACATCAACATCACTGTTATTCACACGTGGACACTAATGTACGATATATACAGCTATTAAGACAAAAAGACCCTTCAAAATTATTAAAATATTTTTTGCAAATTAGGACTTCACCCAGAACCTGGTTTTGTCCATCTCAGACTTCTCTTTTTTAAAATGCTTCTGCCTTTCTCTTCTGCAAGAACACTTACTGAAATCATTCCACAAAAGCTCAAATTACTTTTTAAGGGCAGGAGCTTGTTTGTCACGTACTTAAACAATACCCTGGCACAGGGTGGGTGTAATTACACGGGAAGAGACACATGGGATAGGCTCAGAGACTGAGGAAGTCGAGCATCCTATCACACTCACAACTTTCACTTTTTCCTCCTCAGGCAAGTGCACACAGCCTCAGCCCCTTCCCCAGTCCCACGTCCCAACCTCCCCAGTTCCCAGCAATCTCTGGTGAGGTGATTCCCTGAACCAGAACTGCATTTTTGTGTACAATAGCCTTTGGGAGAGTTTTCTTCAAGGGGTATGTCCAAACACCCCTGTCAGCATGGGAACTCTTGGCATCTATAATATCCCAAGGCAATTTCACAGCTACAGGAAGTCCTTTTTGCTAGCTTTAAAACTGTCACCTAACCATTCTCTTGAGGCTGCTTAGCTCCCATGGCATGAGAGAGTGAATGGGCATTCTCTTTTTGCTTTCTCCATGCCAACTCTCTTGAGAGTTCATAGACCTTTGTTTCTTCCTGCTCAGATGGATGCCCAAGTGTTGTTTTCCATATGGGAGTCACTCCACATTCTTATCAATATTTCCTGTATTATCTCCCCTTCTGCATCCTTTCTAAAATGATGGAGCAAGGATGCAATATTGAAGTGTGCCATGCATTTATGCTGTAGCATAAAGACTTCTTTTTGTTCATAATTTCTTTATCAACCAGTCCCAGTATTCAGGTTTTTTTCTTTTTCTCATTCCTACTGCACATTCAGCAGACATTTTTATACAATTATTATAAACCAAGGTTTCTTTCCAAATGATAATTTAGATTCCATCACTGTGTATTTCAATTTAGAATTGTTTATCTTCCTCTGCACTATTCTACGTTCATCAACACTGAATTTCAACTGACAGGTCACCCTTCAGTCACTCTCTGTGGTGAGGCTGTTTTGCAATCCCATAGGCATTCCTCACCTCAACTATCCTGTCTGATCTGGTATCATCAGGAGGCTTTTCTTCTCATTCTGCACCTCTTTCAAGACTATGTTGAACAGCACCAGACTCAATAGCATGACTTCACTGGTCTTTCCATCCCTTCTCTAAAAGTTGGCCAGTTTGTCCTCACTTTTATTTCCTAAACTGAAATGAATAAGTATTAAGGACTTTGCCCCTTACCCCATGGCAGCTTGATTTCATTTAAAGTTTTTGAAAATGTATAAATAACAAAACAAACAAAACTTAGATAATTTGCTTATGTGATTATAACAGAAGCACAAACATCCTGAAGCTCAAAAATCTTCTGTCCAAAATCTACTGTCCAACCCTTCTTTAAAGTAACCCTTATCCTTCACACACCGAGCTTTTAGCTTCTTCTTAAAATGACAGCATACATTACCTACACCCTGGAACAACTCCTCCCCAGCCACAGGAGTTACCCCATCTGTGGAGAATGTGTCATTTGCCTCAAAGAGAACTTTTCTCACTGTGCTTTCTTGAATCACAGAGAACTGATAACAGGAGGGGCAGTTCCAGACCCAGTTATGGGCTGCAAGTGCCCTGTTGCTTCCAGGACCATTAAGCCAAGGTATGTATAGTAGGAAACACCAGCTCTGGAGATTTTTTTTCTGTATAGTCCATCTGGAAAGGTATTTTTTTCTGTTCTTTTGTATTTTGGAAAAGCTGTAGCTCTTCTCTCCCATTCTCAGCCTTTTCGTACACATGCATAGGTTGAACAAGGATGCATGTTCCATGCTCACACAAACCCTCTGGTTTTGAATGTCATTCAAACAACACAATGCCACATATGGTTTCCCAGTGTTCAAGAGCAGTTCAGAAGTCCCAATTTAGACTCTGAGGCCCACCAAATAAAAAGGAATGTGATGCATATGTTCCCAGTTCTAGCTCAGCAAATATAGGCTAGAGGAAGAGAAAAACATCAAGCCTGGTAACTTAATATTACACTAGATGAATAAGTATAATTTTCTAAATAAAAATAATTGGCTCAAATATAATGCCAATAACCCTTCAGGGACTTGAGCTGGCGAGTACCATTGAGAATAATAAAAGAGGCAATTCTTACTGCACGCAGACACTTTAAGAACAAAAACACAGTGTGAGAATTTTAATTCCAATGATTTGGATAAAGCTGGCTGCCCTGAATCAGCAAGCAAAGCACAACAGGTGTAGTGAAGTACAAAACCAAAAGAACTGTAACTTTTAGACAGCAATCCAACCTCAGCTAAGCACAACTCCAGGACTGCTAGGACAACATACCAAGTGAATGCTGTGCACAACATGTAGCTTCAGGTACAGGCCCCTGGCACACACTAGATCTGAAGTGGCTAGTGGTACTCACAAAGCAGTGCTGTGGATGGAAAGGTGTCTGCTCAGGCCCTGCATGGCCCTTTTCTGCACCAGAAGCAGTAAATAATTGCTCCTAAGCACTGAAGATTCGAAAATAATAAAACTTGAAGGAAATAAGATACTGGTATTATTCTGATTCTGCCTTCTCCAGCAGAGTTCTGCTCATTGAAGCCTTAAAGCATGTACTGGTACTTCATCCTCAAAAGAGTCTACCCCAGAGACTGGTCAACACTGCAATTAAAGGATGCACTTATTCATTACACAGACCCTGTAGATTTCCCCGAGGTAACCAGTGAAACACCAGTCTACCTTTATCAAGGGCATAAACACTGTGAGAACAGAGCAGTCAGCCCCTGCCATGCTGGCCAGGATGCACCTCCTGCAGCACACATTGCTACCTCAAGACCCAGTGCAGCAGGGAGCAAGAAGTGGATTTAGCCCAGCTCGTTCACCATTTAAAAATTAATGGCAAATGCAACCTCTCTAGCTGCAGGTAAGGCACCCCAGAGACCTCTGAAAACTAATGTCAGCCCTCCAACTCCTGTTCCTATTACAGCACTAATCTTCAGGTTCATCCACAGAACCTGTAAATGCTTAAAGCAGCCTGTTTAACTCTACCAAAGGGCTGATTTTCACTCGTCTCACATACACAAAAAGGTAAATGCTACATGCCGATACACATATTTTGCTATCAAAGAATGACTTAGAAGTATCAAATTTTTAATATCGCATACTTATTTACTGACGCCTGCTCTAGCAGGCATATGTAACCTAATACTGTATTTTACTGATATTGCAGATGGTATAACCAATCTTCTAAACTCTCAACACTCTCAATGGATTAGTATGATGTGTGGAGCAGTTTTAGCTTACAAAGCACTACTTTAGTGTGTAGAGTTATTGATTTAACTTAGAAATTCTGCTACGTCGTGTGTTTTTACTGATTTACCTTTACAGTAGTGTAAGAATATCTTTTCTCCCCCAAAAAATCTTTGACACACTTCCTTATCCAATACAAAATATTGCTCCTAGTAGGATTTTGTGACAGGCGCTCAGTAATCAAAATTATGGAGTTTTGGAAATATTTTTTTTGTGCTGCAGGGCTCCTCCCACATTGCTCATGTCTTCTTTTCTAAATAAACCTGACAAACTCCCTAAACTTTCCAGAAATTTCTCAAAGAAACACCTGTAGTTATAGATCAGCGTATCTCCTCTCCTCTCCTCTGGCCTCAAGGTGGGCAGATACTGATACACAGGGAAAAACTTTCCCCCCATCTGCAACACTTCCCAAAGGTACTGATACATTTTCCCTCTTCTCAGCTGTAGTAGTCACTCACTCCTCTAGTCTCCTCTCCTTCTGAATGCTGCAGGAATCTCCCATGTGCCAGCCCTGGTCTCAGTTCAGTGCTAGCACATATAGAAAGCTGTAGCTGAATAGTGTACACAAATGACATCAATAAAATAATTTGTGGCATTGCTAAAAGCTTATTTTGAAAGCACATTTTAAAAACAAGATCAAACATGAGAACCATTCAGGACTGTCAATGGCATTCTCCTCCAGCTTTTCTTCATCAGCAGCTGTCTCTGCAGCCATGCAACTCCAACTCCTACCTTCTGCCCTGCACCACACTTCTTTCATCACTGTTTACACAAGTTTATTTTCTTCTGTTAACTATTCTATATGTTTAAATCTTCCTTTACTCTGCTATGTTAATCAATAACAGCACTCAACACCTCTATCTTTCATTCCTCTACTAATCAATGTGATATTGAAAGTGCTTCAATTTTACCTTATGATGACTTCACATGGCACAAACCATCATCAAAAAAGAAGCCGAATCTAGCCCTAGAAATATACTTTCCCACTTTTTCTCTGCAGAGGTAGACTTACATCAATAATTATGCCAAAAAGGCTCACCTGGTCTGTATCTTGAAGTACCCCAACTCACCACATTTCTGTACATTCAATGAATTATAGTCTTTGACTGTATTCATCAAAACTCTCCTCATCATCCCATGGCCAGTAGACGGTGACACGGCATGTGACTTTTGTAAGGGCTTAGACTCACAAATAGCTGCTGCACATCTGTTGATTCACATCAACCAGTTACATGTATGTTTTTCTCTGGCTTATGGCAAATGCAGGATAACTCACATTAGCTTCAAAAAACCCTTGCCTCATGCAAAGAATGCCATATGGTTCTATCCCACTTCAACACCACAAGGAAATTGCCACAGAAAAGATTTACACATTAAAGCATCGCTCTAGTCTCAGATACTTTACCTTGGTTTACAGTGTTTCCATACCTACACACTTTAAGATAATGTTATCATAGTATCTGGATGCTACCAAAGTCTCACTATGTTAAAAAATATATTTAAGTCTATATCTAAACTTCTGTTATGGTAAATAAAGCCCTGTGATTTCAGAAGGCACATAGATCATAGATAAATGGGTCTAGCAACCAAAATCTTCTCTCTCACACAATGATAAATTGTGCCATTCCACCAGCTATTTAGACCTCACTGCCTGAACTCATGCTGACCTGAAACATACCCATTCCTTCATTACCCCGAGCTTTGTGTCATGTGCAGCATCAAACAACTTATCTTCTTCCTGCTTACAGTACCTCCAGCAATAGCAATCTTTTCAAAGTTAGAAAAAAGAAAAAAGTCAAAAAAGCAGACTATTTAAAATGAATTGATGCTTATGAAGTTAAAACAAAACAGGACAGCACACACCACTCTGTTCTGTATTTTTCAGCAGCACAATATCCTGCGGTGGCCTCAGCCAGCTGTGACCCTCAGACTGATCCCTTGAGTGTGTTCCCATTTTATCAAGCAATGAACACTCCAGCCCCAAAGCCAGCAAAAAGTTTGTCACTGACTTCAGCTGAGAACAGGAACCAGCTCAATCATAAGAAACCTTGAGCTAAATAAAGCAGCAAGAAAAGGCACAGGAGGGAGGTGGGGGGTGTCAGCTCAGAGTGCTGTGGGGCACAGCTCTGCTTGTTACCAAGGTTACTTGGTACTTCCCCACATAAGATTTCATTTTCAATCACCAATAAATCTGCAAAAGTTTGACCCCTTTCAGTGGGAAACTGGGGTTGAAATGCATTAAATATGGGCCGCAGCCTGATTTGGGAGGGAGGAAAAGGTTTCCAGACATAATATTGTAGGCAGTTTTGAAAAAGAAGTTACAGGGAAATGTGTGGATGAGGAAAGCTCTTTTCCAGTAAAGACTTGCTACTGTGGCCCTGCTTTGGGTCTGACAATAAGTATGACACATCAAAAATTTACTGTTTGTGTCAGGCATGTGTCTAAACAAAAACCTGCCTGAATATGAACAGGATATAAGTCCTCAAACAGAAAAAGAGTGTTTTAATCCAGTTAAAAAACAGTCAATAAAGATTCATTCAATTTTTAGCTGCTTTAGCTGATAAGCTTCTTAGGCAATTTCAGACATTCCCTCAAGGCTCCCAAGCCAGCAGGTTTGCTCCAGGCTAGGGCTGAGCAGGACTTTCCCTGAAACTGCAATTCCAGTGTGCTGAGTGCCATTCTGTATAAAAGTATGTATACCCTCTTCCTCCACCAGTGTCTCCCCAGCCAACACCACATTTGCTCCAGGAAACATGGAATAGAAAGTTTTCAGAACCAAACACAGTAGGGGGAAAAAAGTGCCAGGCTTGCACCATTTAGAGAGAAATAGAGGGGAAAAAATTATGTAGGTAGGGAAATTTCTCTCCCTAAACCCTTAATGACTGGCTTGGAGAGGCTGAAATTACAATAGATGAGAAATGGGATCTGAAAGTCATGGAAACTGAGATCATTCACAAGTCAGGCACTAAAATCTGGCTAAAAAAAACATGACAAAGAGGTGTGGCAATGTGGGTGTGTCTCAGCTCTGATGATCTTGGATGCAGAAGAAACCCTGAGACTATGTACAGGGGGTACCAATTGGCTGAAGAGCATTTGGAAAGGAGATTCAGTGGGAACAAACCAACATGGCAGAAAATACCAAAGTCCAAGCAGAGACAAACCAGAGGAAGATCCTTTATCAGGGTAATTTTTGTGCTGCTGTATGCTGAGATTACACAGACCTCTCCAAAGATTTCCACTCCTTTCCACCTTTCACATCTATTAGCCAGTCACTGAAGTTTAGTGCCACAAATTATCCATATTGTAATGCAGCGTGTTTTATGCAGCTACAAGTTACTCAAGATCGATGAACTGAGAAAACAATTGAGCTTTCTGTCAAATATCTATGAAGTGAATCAGAAAGGAGATTGGTACTGGTTTGTGACAGCCTGTGGGAAAGATGCGTGGTGGGCACCAGTTACTCCACTTGTGGCCGTGCTTGATATGGTGGACAGGAAGATCTCTGGTTTGTCCAACGACTCACAGAGGTGCACATTTCACACCCTAACATGAATTTGGGGTTTGCAAATATTGAGTTGGCAGGGAGAAATTTCTTCCCTTGTGCCTCTCATATTCCCTGTTCTGTTCATGTAGTTTTATTTTAAAAGGTTTGATCCTGTTACCTATAGCTGAATCCATTCCTGTGATGCCTCAGCCTGAACTTATCTACACATCTCTGTCTCATGAAGGTCAATGAGAGTTAGGAAACTGTGTTTTGAAATGTGCGCCTTGTCACTGCATAAAGACCTTATGCTGTGGAGGAGATGAGAATAAGAATATTTTTCCATGCTTGAGAAATAGTTATGGCCATATTGAAGAGTGCAGCCTCAAAGAGTGTTTTAATCCCAATATCATACAAGAGGATAACTTTTGCACTACAGTAAAATCTGATCTGAGCAGAGTCATGGACTTAGGACAGCATTCCATCTCCTGAACAAGCACAGACGGTATTGTTCTAGGATCTTTTCATGAGTTTATTTAAAACAAGGTGATTTCGAGTTTTGCATGCCAGTTTCTGTTAGTTACTCAGAGAAACTTTGCTAAATAAAATCTGTAAGTGTCACTACAGATGGGAAAAACAGAGCCCCATGAGAGAAGAGTATTTGCCCCAACTCCTTATGCAACCCAGGAGGTGATTTGGAAGAGAAGACGTATCTCCTACTGCACAAGCCTCCTTTATGGCAACCCAAAAAAGAAAACAGATCCAATAATATTAAACTCATGGTGACACTTGCCTTTCAGTAAAAGGGCTGAAAAAAGTCTTGATCAGTGCCATAGTTCATGAACTTGCACAAAACTTTCCAGTTCAAAGCGTAAAATGAATCTGGCATATGGCCTGTCTCACATGTCACTCTGAGAACTACCAGGTCATTTGCTCCCTGGAAGGATCACTTCATTCAGATCCTGTTGCTGTTTCTTTCCCAGTGCTACATTGGTTGCATGGCTGGCAAAGGAAAAGACAGTTCTTGCTAAACTTGCAGCATCTCAGAAGTTTCATCACCTCCAGGGGATCTTGCATTTCCATTACTACTCCTTCCCCTTCAAATGCTGCTTCTTGATATTTGCTGTTCAGCACAGATGTGCTGTTTTCTGTGCAGAGGTTGGGCCAGCACGAGCCATTTAGCCTGGTAGTTTGAAGAAAAATGTTAGAATGCCTTTTACAGAAGAACAAACATTGACTCATGTTAGGAAATGTCACTTGTGCGATGCGCTATTTTGCAAGACCACCATGGTTGCACTGCCTCACTCTGATCAGCCACATTAATATTTGAATACTGGATGACAACAGTTAAAGATTAATTCCAGCAAGTTATTCATGCCTGGAGGTTCAGATTTCCAAGCAGAAGCATGTGGGCTAGACTATGGCATTTCACCACGTCCCCAAGGAAACTGTGGGGGGAAGCCACCTAGGCCCAAGAGGATCAGAGTAGCTTGTACCTTTGTAAAATAATCCCTCTTCTTGCTTCTCTGTATCCAGGACACTTCACCATCAAAGATGATATGCCAAGGGCCTTTTCTTGCTGGCAGCCAGCACTGCCAGACAGTATGCTTACAAAAGGTGTGGACATACTCAGCCTTGTATCCCCGTTGGAGGAAGACACATCATTTATTTAGCCAGGGAAGCAAAAAAGGCCATTCTCAGACAAGCAAGACTATTTTTTTGTCTTTCTGTGTTTCTGTGCTGATCAAGTCAGGACCTGTTTGGCCCTCAGCATTTATTTCAGTTCCATGCTCCTTACATAAGAGTCTTCAAGCACGAAAGACTTTGAGAACATGACAGTGTGAGAAGAGATACTGTCAAAACATAAGTGTGAGGGCCTATGCAGTGAAGAGCCTCTCAAGAATGCTTTCTGCCACAAGGACAAACCATTTCCCTTGGATTGTTTCTGACACACATGGAGCATGAAACTGATGTCCAGGAGCATTACTGGAAAGCCAGGGCAGAGGGGTTCAGCCAGCCAGCACCTAACCCTCTGCAGAAGGAGATCCAAGGGGTACCTGCATTTCACTGCTAGTTCATGCCTAGGTTTGAGGAACATAAACAGCAGTGAGGTTAGTTGAGACATTATATATTTTTTCCTGAAATCATCATAATACACACTTTTACTTCTACCATGTCTTTTTTTTAAAAAAGGAAGGAATAAGGAGCTTGCTTCTCAGGAGGGCCCAGCAACCCCAGGTCAACCCCAGCAACATCTAAGGTAGTACCTTCAGCATGCAAAACTCCATTGAAGACAGGACTAGAAGATACTACTTGCTGATTCCCACCTTTGAAATGGAGTTCAGAACCAGTAAAAAATTCAGTACTTCCAAATCACTACACAGAAGCCAGCAAGACATCAGGTCTTAAATATATGAATCCAGTTATTATTGCCTTTGTGAAACTCTCTGCCTGACGTCTCCATATAGCAAATAACAAAATAAGAAATTTTTTGCTAAATATTAATTAAGAAATATGCAAGGGAGAACAAATTGATTTCTTCAATATAGTGAACACTATTTTAACAAATGAACGCATGTTTATGCTAGGCAGAAGCTCAGACAGAAATCATCTTGAAACGTAACTTTCGCAGATAGGAACAAACTACAATAAAACAATTATTAAAAACAGCTACAAGTTCTCTACTGATTGGTACTGAAAATCAGAAAGGTTTTTAAGATAACCAACAAGAGTGTAAGCAGTTTTCTTGGGCTAAATATAAGGAGTAAAAAAATCGATCTTTTAGGCTTTCTGAGGGACAAAAAAGTCCAAATTTAAAGTCTTCTCCTTCTCTCCCCTTCTATGACCTGGGAAGAGACAGGAGACATTTATAATGATGTGTAGTAAAGTCAAGTTTTCCACTGCTTTGCAGTCATGTACCTCCATAAAACAGACAGAATGCTGCCAGTGGAAAGACAGAGAATTTCTGGCGTGTGCCTTTTATCCTGCTATTTTACAGCAGCATGGGCATAAAACAGGCTCACACGGCTCTCATGGATCATTACAAAAGTCCAAGTCAACAAAGATCGGGCTCCTTGTCTATAACTGTCAGCTGAGACCCTCATACTGGGATTACCTCTTCCAGTCCCAGGCCTTTTCCATTTTATCCATTTCCTCTTCCTTTCTGCTAAGGACACACTGGGCAGCCACCAAGATTCACCCCCACCTTGTGGCTCACTCGGGGCTGAGGGCATTGCTTACGTGATGATGGCCAGGCTACTCAGCAGTGCCCAGCGCTGTGAGGGTTTGTAGGGCTGCAGATACCCTGCCTCTAAAACACACAGCTCTGCTCTGGCAAAGGACTGCTGGAAGTGATTCTGTGCTGCTGTCTGCTGAGATTACCCAAACCACTCCAAAGATTTCCACCACTTTCACATCTATTAGCCAGCCCCTGAAGTTTAGTGCCACAAATTATCCATATTGTAATGCAGCGTGTTTTATGCAGCTACAAGTTACTCAAGATCACTAACACCTCAAGGAACTGAGAAAACAAACAAATGAAAAAAGAAAACTAGCTAAAAATGAAAAAAGGGGGAAAAATGTAAAGAACAAGCTAGAAAATAATCTTCACCTTAAGCAAGCCGTGTTAGAGGCCTTATTTTAAAAGCAGCAAGCTCAGGATTTCAGCCTGAGATACAGACAGTGTTGAGACAAGGGGTTTGCTCCAAATTCAATATAACTAGTATTTACCAGAGGAGGGAAAAGCTTCAGAATATAGAGCAGGTCAAGTAAAAGGATTGTGCAAAATTGAAAACACCTGCAAGGTGGGGCACATATGGTAGATGCGCTGACTATATAGAAGTAGACAGGAAGAAAAAGGGACTTGTATTCCGGATGGAAAAGAGCTGTCTACTGCCACGAGCCAGCATCTGAAACTGTTGAAAACCATTACAGCCATGCTCCCAAGCAAACAGCATTAGACTGTGTTGGGCTTAGTCCTCTCAGCTTCACAGGGAACAGCATGGGAACTTATTAGACAGAGGCCAGTGCTTTCCCATTTTATCTTACTCCTTCCCAAAGAGCAAAGAGCATGTTCAGGTGTGAGCAAGCATTTGCAGAAGCTTTGCTGCCATCCTGCTCAGGCTTCCTCCAGCCTAAATTTGGAACGGAACGGAACGGAACGGAACGGAACGGAACAGAACAGAACAGAACAGAACAGAACAGAACAGAACAGAACAGAACAGAACAGAATAGAATAGAATAGAATAGAATAGAATAGAATAGAATAGAATAGAATTACTCTGGGCAGATTGTGAGTAAAATACTGGGGGAATTAGGGAGGGAGGGAAGGAGGCATAAACCACCCCCATGTATCTAAACTACAAGGGGTAGGACAGTGAATTAACTTAGCTGGGGTTATTTTCCCTTCAAGTGTTGCATAAGAATCATTAGGAACTAGAGACAGGAAAAATTCTGAAAGAACAGCTGGAAAGGCTTTACAGCCTGTCATAGCATTTTTTTCTTAAAATAAAATTGATTTTATTAAAATATTAAATATTAGCTATAATAAGCTATTGAAAAAACCAGGGTGTTAAATATTAGCAAAAAGCTCTCTAAGAGTGCTGTTCCAGAGTCACACCCAAGAGCCAGCTGCGAACCGGCTGTGACAACTCTGATACTTCCAAGGGGCAGGAGCAGGGAAGACAGCAGTAACTCATCAGAGGTAGCTTTCAACATTACTCATTTTTTCTAAGCAACAATCTCATGAATAAAACTTAGCTCCATTCCTCCATACTGTTCCTCCTCCCCACACCCCCAAATGCAGTCCCCCATGAAGTTTAGGTTCTGATCCTAGCTATCCGTAAGTGTAATCAAGTCTTGTAATAGTCAATACAAGCATGAATTAATAAATAGATAATTAGATCTAAGTATTTGCATGATCCAATCTGCCCTGGCTCTTGCTTCATTAATCCACGCACAAACGGCCTTCAAGCACTGGTGATTAACACAGCCAAATGCCAGACATCCCACTTCAGTACTTCACAGCAGTCGAGTATCTAAGGATGCAGCACACCCTTTCACATTAAGTGAAGCTCCTACTCATCAGAAGCCCAAAGGAGCAGTACTATTGGAAATGCCACTTGATTAGTCTGTGACTCAAGGAGAAGAGCCTTATTTATTATTAAAGCAAACATTTTCATTCAACTGTATATTTCAGTAAACTTGGGACTAGCTGATCTCCACAGCTTTTTAGCTTGTTCTGATACAGTCTTAAGCAGTACACCAAATAGTGTTTCACAAAGCTAGTTGGAAAGAGTTTGCAGAGCCTTTTTACCTCATTCTCATTTTAGCTAGTATGATGAAGATGGACGTAGAAACATTTAGCAGAACAGAAAACTACAATTTTTCCCCTTCCTCGAATTCCTACAGAGCTTCACTTTGGGGGCAATTCAGCCTCCTTTCAGAGCTGCTCTTAGAGATTGTCTTAAAACAACGTTCAAGGTTTGGAAAGTGAGAGGTCACATAATGCAATTACTTCAGATAATCAGATCTGCAGAATTACTGAGACATCAGCAATGTTCGTCACTGCCTCACAGGAGCTAAAAGCCCATAAACAAAATCAATTCCAAGTCCAGAATCCCAAACAAATAAATCGGTTACCCAAACAGATGAGAAAGAGGGAAGCAGTTTTCCCCAAAGCCACTCAGATTTAGATCAACAGACCAGAGTAACACACTGTTTCCAACCACTTTAGAATGTAAAAGGCAAAACATAAATTGACATCATAATGTCATCTTAATAAACACACCCAGCATCAGTATCGTAGTCCAAGCCTACCCACCACTGGTCCAGCCTACCCCTTTGAATTTATTACTGAACAGGGAAACAAAATATGAAGGTGTTTGTTTGTCTTTGAAATTAATTGGTGAGTCAGCATTCACCAACAAGTAAGTCACGACAAGAACACTTCCATTTATGGTCCTCCTCCATGAGGTTCCAGCAAACCTTCTGCAGAAATCCTTTAAGATTTGTGTCTGTATAAGAAAGAGTTCAGCCAGGTACTCTCAGAATTATGGTGCACAACACCTATTCTATTAGAAATAAATGATCTCATTTACATTTTAATTCTGTGGAACAAGCCTCTCTCAACAGGGCAGTTTCCTGAAGATGTACAGAAGTTGTAATTTTCATCATAAATGCACATTATGTACTCATCAGAGAAATGAAAGGACCAACAAGCATATTAGAGAAACTGCCTGTCTGGGAGGTCCCTCCAGATCTTCACGAACATAGTCTCTTCCTATCTTGCAGTGTATTGTTGCACAGCTAAATATCATAAGAAGTCTCATTATTCAATGGAAATAAGTACAGAAAATATTGTATTTTTCATTGACCCTTTGAAATGAATAACAACATACAGATGGAAATCACACCCAAATATCTAAAGCTGTAAATAATTTAACTGAACAAGCTCTAAATACATTCCAAGAACTACAGAATGTACTGGTTCCTCTCTTTTATTTAGAGTTTCATTTCTTTGAATTGTTTACTCCTTAAAATAAGAACCTGACATCCCTGGTGCATCAGAGGATGGAAAGACAAACTCTTGTGTAGGTGCTGCAATGCAAAATACCATTTCCAATTTTTTTCTCTTTTAGCAAAGGCTCCAATCAGGACTAGGTCAAAGTCTGCTTATAGAATGGGGTCACTGGTTTTACTGCATGCCTTTTGTAGTCACTGTGATCTTAGTATTGCTCATGAGAAATTCAAGTAGTACTTGGCAAATAACTATGGCTCAGTGAAACAACCAACACCCACTCAAATATTAAAAGACCTTGAAATACACTCTTCACAAGTTATTTCTACTGTGTCAATCACATGTTTATGGGGTGCTAGTACTTAGAACAGAGTCCTTATTTTAAGCTTAAGGTAGGGGAATAACATTAACTCAGTGCTTTTATTTCTGAGGAGACAGACGCAATCAGTAAGTTGAAAGCTATCCTGAGGCAGATTTTTCTTCAGCATTTCTAACTGGCCTTGCATCACTTTATATAGAACAATCATGGGAGCCAAAATGAGAACCCTTCCAAGTCACTCTCACTGTCTTTCTGGCTTTATGACTATTAGCATTATTGTTTTCATGACAGAAAAGCTTCAGGATAACAGAACATCCCAGGAGCGCCTATAGCTCCTTAGTGAGCATTCCCAAAATAAGGTGAGAGATGTTTTTGCATGATGCCAAGACGTCAAGATCTGGGTCAATGCCAAACACAAGCCAGACCAAGTCTGTGGGATATCCAGTGGTGGGGTTTCAACAAGTACTGTTTCCTTCTTTCTTCTCTTTCCTTCCCGTCTTCTGGGTTTTTTAGAAAACCTCAAGATGAAGTGGGGTTACTTTGGGATGAGATCATTGGTTACCCACAAATGATATCTGTAAAATACTTGCTTCCAAGTTTCCCAGAAAATAAAAGGAAAAAAAACCAAAAACCAACACACCGAAGAAACTCCTCTCCCAAATCCCTTTTCCTGCTATCCCAAAAGAGGCAGAGGGTTAAAACAGCATTATCCACTGATACAACTTTCATTATACATTGAAACATATTCAGATCATTTTCAAGATGCTGTCAATGGTAAAAAAAGGAGCAGCTTGATGAAGAAACTTCCCTTAGAGTCAAAATTTTGTGTGTAAACAGAGCGCATGAATTTAGCAGTTCTACCCACCTTATAAGCACACTACTGTCAAAGGAAATCCTCACCTCAAGTGAGTACCTTTTACATTATTATATAGACCCTGCCTGAGAACAGGGGCAGCTCAAGAAAGACACCTCATAACAGCACACAGATGCTTGAATACCACACTGTTATCGTCTCTAACCACTCACTGAAACATGCCTTGCAGCAGAGAGAGAAAAGGAAGCCTGTAGCCTACAGAGCAAGGAAAGAGTCAAAATGATGTTGCTCATTCGCTGCCCCCCCCTCTGCTTATCATCATGCAGGAGGAGGAGGGCGATCTATTGATACTGGGTGTAAAGACAGCTGCTCTTGTGATCCAGTGTGGCTTTTGTTAGCAGCAGCAGAGCTGGTGAAAGAGAACAAACGCTCTCCCATACGTGCATTGTTCGGGCAGGAGACAAAAGAATACCTGTTTTGAATCACTGAGGACTATTACTGTAACAAAGTACAAGATAACATTTCGCCAGAGGATACAAGAGATTCTGAGAGGAGCAACAATGAAACCAGACAACCTTTCTGTCATCTTATCAAAAACTGCTTGGGGTACTTACTGAACAGTGGGGGGGCAATAATAGCAAATAGAGAGCAAACACAGTTAATCTTTGCACAAAGGCTTTTTGATAAGTAATAAAACAGAGTTAAGAGTGGCGTGCTGGCCTTTGCCAACTCACATCACTTAGAAGAAAGGATATAAGACAGGCCTAAACAATTTTAAAATAAACAACTCCATACACAAGAGGGGAATGTTGCATGAATGAATTTCCTCATTCTCATTTTTCAAGCAATTCAAGAAGCAATCAAAGCACTCTGAGGTTTGCTATGCTTTTACATACTTTTTTGACACACTGCTTTACAGAACCTTCACAACAGCCCACTATCAGTAGCTTTGGTGTCACTGTATGGTATGTAAATGGAATAGGCAGATCTTTGACATAAAAATAATAATCTCTGGTAAAATTACAGTACTAGAGTGTATCACAGCATCAGAACTATGGAAATATTAATACATGGATCTTTGACAATACAATGTAAGATGTCACTTTGAGCAGTTATTATGCTAATAATGGATACTTATTATAAAACAACATGAAAGAGGTAAGCTTTGTGGGTGTAGAAAGGGATACTTAGTATTCAGAAAATGTATTTAAAGAGGGAAAAAAAGCAAGTGCTTCATACAGCATCTAATCCCACATTAGGCAGATGAGGAGTTCCCTGGCAGATGGGTGTCAGGGTACCCTGGGACTTGGATGAAGCAGCACATTATCTCTCAAGGGAGCACACACGCCAATATAATTTACAACATCCCTCAAGCTTGTTTTTGTTATGAAGTGGGCCAAACTGGGACTGAAATCATGAAGGTGCGGGGAAAAGTGCCACTAGGGTTTTGAGGATTAGCTAGAAAAACTGCTCATCAAGTCCAGCAGAGTGTCAAGAGAACATATTCTGCTCCATGCTCACTGGCTTCAAAATAAAATAAATTCCAATACTAAAGAAAGAAAGAAACACAATGAGGAAAATGTCTTATACCAAATTCCCTATACAAAGCAAGCAACAAGCCAGCATCATGACTGGTTCCATTTAAGCTACAAGAAAGTGTCCATTTACATTAAAAAAATATACTAAGACTATTAAATGTTGCATTTAAAGCCAAAGGAAATATTTACAAAGAGTTTGTAATATAAGAAGGAATCCAAGGAAAGAAAGTCTCTGTTTGCCTGATGGCTAAAGAGTAAATTTGTCTAGGATTTTTCTAGTTGGGAAAGGAGCAAGTATAACCTTCTTTAATTTTTTTACTCTGTGCTAAGACCCTGTTTTCCACCTAATATGAACTACGGAGTCACTCAGGGGGCGCAGAATCACCCACTTGGCACAGGGCTACTACACTCTAAGCTCAAACCTTAGCTGCACTTTACAAAAACTTCCATAACACCAAAGCCAATTGAAGCCATTCTCATCCTTACAAATATATCCCTCAGCCCTGAAACAAACACAAATGCCATGTTTGTGAAGACAGAGCCAAAGATGTAACACTTCAGACAACAACCATAAATAAAATTCTTACACACACAAACATAATCCATTTCAAACAGGAATGTTGGTGCTTGTGCTGCAGCAGTTGGAAATACCTATCTTTCAACATTAAGCCTTGCGAGGATAACGCTTAGCTGCAATCTAAACCTTGGTGATTGCAGCAGAACATGGTTAGCTGTGTGATTACTTATTGCAGCTCCCAGTCAGAGAGAGGGAAATCTGCCATGTAGCTCACATGCAGGTACAAGGAACCCCTTGTCTCAAACAAAACAACACAGTGAATTAATTGGATTTTGCTTACAGTTGCAAGGAATTCCTCATGCACATTTCTGTGTACAGATGCATCTCCAGGACAATTGCACTGACCATGGACTAGATCACAGATCCTTCTTTTAATTACTTGGCAATTTCCTGGGCCAAGTTTATTCAACCACCCAGCCATGCACCACCTATCCTTCCCCGTCAGATTCCTACTTTTCCAAGCTAGATGCAGGCTCCCTGATAACTTTACGGCGTTTTAGGTGGTTTAGTTACCTTCTGTGGTAGAGAGAAGGCAATGGCCACCTGCAAAAGCTACCAACAAGAACTTGAGAATGTGCAAACTAAAAGTTATTGCTTTACTAGCATGACAGCAATAGACAGCTGTGACTAGCCGCTGCTGTGTTTGAACACTGCTGTGTTCAAATCCCTGATACCTCCCAATCTACAACTTGTCCTTCCCCTACTTTTCATTCTGAACTTAATTACTGCCCAACATACTGGGAACAAGATTTGGACAGTGGTATTTATCCAGTAGAAAGTACTACTGCTATCATCAGTTAGACCTGGAGCAGGCTGGGAAGACGACAAGAACACAAGGTATATAGGAGAGAGCAGTAAGTTTTCTACTGTACACACCCTTTAGAGATATGCAGATGGGGGTGGGGAAGAAAAGCTTTAGGCTCATTCCTCCTAACTCTCATGATTAAATTCCTACTTTTACAGTATTTAGGGTTTTTCCCCCCTAAACCTTCAGTTCTAAGAATCAAGGTATTTTGTCATATTTCCAAATTTCCTTTTACAGAAAGGTGGTGAGCAGGGCATAAGAAAACTCTTGGAAAGAAGATTCCTCCAGAATCTAAAAAGCAAAAGTCATTCATAAATCATTCATCAATCCTAAGCCACGCTCATCACTGGGATCCTGTTTCATGACTTGAACTGCAAAGTCTACCAGAACCACTGAATTTCCCTTCCCGACAGGTGAACATAACTCATTTTGCTCTGTGTGCTAGGAAGCCCTGGAATTTTTCTTGGCATTTTAAGATGAACTGTCCCTTCAGGCTCTTACAGCCTCTTCTTCCCTTCTAATACCAAAGCCTCAATTAGACCATGATTAAAGAGGATGTACTTACAGGTACCAGCAGAAGGTAAAGCTTGTCAGTTTTATTACAGGTCAGAAAAGTGTTTCTCTCTGTACTCTAGACTTCAGAGTTTAATGGGGAAATAGAGTTTACTAACAGGCAAGTCAGATTTTCTCAATAGTATTCAATCTTGATTATCAATTAAACAAGCATAAAAATATCTAATCAGATGGTTTCTGCCAGTCTACAGAAGTCTTAAGGGGAAGAGAACTTACACTCATTGACAGAAATATCTAGCAGAAAACTAAAACAAATCCAACAGGAGATGTGCTTCATGTGATGCTTTAAACTCCTCTTTGCTAAAAAAACAAGAGTGAATCTGCATACTGCAGAATATTGTTTGACAGAATTCTTGGGCTCCATTTTCTTTGTGAATTTGTTTATCATGCTTCAGAGTGCTGGTCAGTTTTTAGGAAAATGTGATATAAAATTCTTAACTAGTGTGGCATAGAAGTCATGCACTGAAGTCCTCATCCTATTTGCATTGAGACCCAGCTCCCTTTATTCTCCTTTGCTTTTAACCAGTTTCCCTCTGCTTTTCTTACACTTCAGCTTCTGCAAAGGTTCAAACAGATATCTATTATTTAATTGCCAAAGAAAACATTGCTTTCTCCTGCACAGTTCTTCACGTGGTTTCCTCACAAAGATGACACTGTCCCATAGTGTTTCATGCACAACATTCATTTTTGGATCAGTAGCAAGCTGAAAGTCTGGTAATGTGCACTCTCCTAATTTAGAAATGGAGCTTTATAACACTGAAATATTGCAAGAAGCTCCACTGCTTGCCCTTCCATTAATTTGTTACTTACTGTGTTGGATTCTCATCAGCAATTCTTAATTGATGTACTCTGAGCCATGCCATCAAATATTCTCTATGGATCTAGTTGGCAATAATGGTTAATTTCTAAATTTTGGTAAGTTAGTGATTATTTAGGTTGTGATTACTTCAGAGTAAATATATGCTTGCATTTTGGAAAGCCCCAATAAAGAGTGGGCACTGCTACAGATAAATAATATACTGCAATAAGTATTCTGATAATGATAATGTATGATGCACGGCCATTTTCCAGATGCTACAGAACTAATTGTGCTGCCAACAGAAGCAGCCAAATCCAAAACAGATCCATATGAGGAATTACTGTTGAATCAACCTCATCAGTGAGAAAAGCTTCTGCCACACAAACCCCTTTTCACCTTAGCGTAATCTTCATAAAGTTAATGAAATGCAACCTACCCCTGTTACAGCTGCAAAACCAAAGTAACTCCCATGCAGGTGAATTGGAACTGATGTAAAGGAGAGCCAGGATACTTTCCATCAGAGCAAAGAGTGATCTGTAAATACAGTGATGTGACACCACTGCAAAGCAGCTTGTGTGTAGAACAAACACTGCCTGCCACAGATTCCACTCTGACCTGGAAAAACAGTGTAGGGGCAGAGCTGTCATACTGGAGCTGCATCACCACCCAAAAGTTCTTTACATCCTCAAGTCTTACAGCACAACTGGCTCCACACACACAACTGCTGGCTTCTCTGCAGGGTAAAGTATTTCTCCACAAAAAGAAAAACCATATTTCTCCTCAGGTTTTGAAGTAGCCAAGTAGGATGTATGGACTTTAAGACCAGAAAGGGTGACTAGAACATCTAGTTTGACTTCCTTGAAACAAAAGCCAAAAGCCTGCAGCCAAATATACAAGACAAACACCAAGAGGAAGACCTATATCACAACCTTTCCTAGTCATCACTTAGCTAATCTTTAGATTTTTAGTATTTTTAATCCTCCCTCATAAATCAGTACCTCTGGCTCCCAATTATTTTAGGATCTCTGAGCTGTATCATGTATAGAAAATTAATGACCTTTAAAACAGAAAGTTTACTTAGACATTAATTGCTATCATGGCACAAATGAATAGTTAAGCAGACGCATGAAATGTTTCACTCAAGCACCTAATTCCAGAGAAGGGAATACTTTATTCAAATCCTTGGATGACAAAAGGTCAAATGCAATGAAGTTCCTATAAGAGAAAAAAACTGCTTAGGTCTATTTGCCAAGTACTGCAAACAGGTTAACCATACGCATCATTAAGTTCTGAATCCCATTATGATCATATGGCATCAACCTGATTGCAATTACAGTGCCTTAGGCAGAAGATGCCATTTAAAGTAGAGAACCACTACTCTGGACAAGTTTTATACATGATTCTCATTGGTTATTATTTCCAATTAGAGGAAATAAAAGCATTAAAATGGCCACTTTGATGTTGGAAGTGACCTTTCACCTGAACTGTTTCCCTAATGGATGAGGGTTAAATTTACTGTGACAACGCCTAACCACATTTGATATGGCCTAAAATTTGATGGTACCAGTATCATATAAGCAGCAGGCTGAGTTGGTAAGATCCTGACATGCAGTGTTTGTACCAGAAGTATGATTATTAGTCTCCTAGGGAGTCAGAAAACCTAGGCATTTTCCAATTACATACTTTACATTTCAGTAGCTAAAAGACAGACACACAGCTATACTATGACCTACAACAGGATTTTCAAAGGAAAACACATTTTTATCGTTTATATTTTTTTCTGCTTAATGTATCTCAACTTTAGTAATTTCAGCTCCAAAATGTTTGGATTCCCAGTAACAACCAATAACCACAAGTAAGCAAATTATAGGTAACATCCCTCTCTCCAAACAAAGAAAATATTGTATTTCTAACACAGTAGTGCCTCTTTCAGTTAGCACAGCATGTGAAATTAAATCTAAAAGCTCCAGTGAGTGATTTTTACACTAATCCTGTGTAACACGTTTTACAAAAGTGTCAAAAAGAAATATAGTTCAGTTGCTGAATACAGAATAGAAATTGTTTACTTTACAATCCAAAGTTCCCTATTTACATAAAAATAACTTCAGTACAGCAGAAATTTTAGGCTACAACACAATATTAATGGAGTTTGCATATTATTCTAAATGGGTTATTTTATAGTCATTGTAACATTAGATCTAAATACAAGACATAGACTTATACTTGCAGTATATTTTAGTGTGCAAACAATATTTCAAAAAAGAGCCATAGGTAAGCATCAGAAAAGGGCTTTTCTAAACCTATCACCCTCCTATAAACCCTGTATTTGTACACAGGTACAAAACTCTATTTTAGTATTAATGTTACTTATCTCAGAATTACAACTTGATATTCCCATGAGAAAGACTGACAAACACTTCCTGGTTGTAGAAAGAGCCATGTATCACCTTTGTTTTATCTCTTCACTGACATTTTTTTTAGTGCTCCTTTTACTGGCACGGTTTTGTTTTATATTGGTTTTACTGTTGTCCTAGCTGTAACTGAATGTTGCACATGCCTCTCTACAGTCCATCCACGAAGGAAATGAATCATTACAGCTTTTACTTACAGAGCCTGACTTTTCATTGCAAGCTGTAAGGCTCCTGCTTCCATCCTCAGCATCACTCAGCACAGGGGTGCTTCCATTAGATTGTGTTATTAGCCAGGAGTCCTCTGGAGAGCTCAGCTTCCACCGGGAAGTGCCATAAACATAAGCCGCAGTGAATGTCAGCTGGGAAGAGAAATGCATTGCTCTATCCCTTTAATGGGAGAAGTTGCTCCCCAGTGCAGCTGGCAAGCTGTTCTCAGGCTGCCCTTTGGAGCCAGCCAGAAGACAGCAGTTCATGTTCACCAGGAATTACTTTCTATTTGCTTTCATCTTCCTTTAGATTGAAGCAGTATTTTAGCATATGGAGTCAAATTTTTAAAGCTGCCACTACCATATGGCTGGGACAGTCTGCAGGCTTCTGCTTTGGGAGAGAGGTGATCCCCACCACTTCTCTGAGCCTGAGGGAAACTGGTATTGATGTCAGCAGTAGCATGAGCTTGAGGAACATGTCATTTACTCCAAACAGCTGTCACACCTCCCAGGGCTCCAGGAGGGCTGAGCACCCTCCTGGCAGCCACACTGCCATGGACTGTGAAACCAGAGCTTCCATACCTTCGGTTCTGTTGCCTCTCCAGAGCTATCTGATCTTTTGAAATCTCTAGGCTTTTTGCTGAGAACCTATGAGGTAAGCACTATTTACTGCTGGGACTTAACACAGTTCTGAAAGTCTTGGCTCCACACCAAGTGCCAAAGTGCAAGGGTGTCAGACTTTCCTGAAAGGAATATCTTCACCTAATAGGCTCCTGTTCAGCTTGCCATGAGTCCATACCTGGCTGTAAGAACCTGTCTCTGAGTTACTGAAATAAGATCATATCTGAAATTCTTCTAAGAAAATACTTTTGAAAAATTCTTTTAACCAGCTCACCTCCCCCATTGACCCATCAACTCTCCCTCCAGTCTGCTGGATCTGTTGAAGCTGCATCCTCAGAGCTCCACAAAAAGGGACTAAAAGAAATGGAGAGGAGAAGAAAGTAGAAGGCAAAAAGTTAATCTAAATTCTCCCTTGTCCAGTGCCTAACCCTCACTTAACACTAATGACGAAAAACAGAATAATAACAAACAAAAAACCCAAATGAAACCAAGAAAAAAAAAAAGGGAGAGAAGGGGAGAAAATAGAGGGAACTTCTCAGACTGTGAGTATAACTGGGTCATTTGTCACCAGGCTGTGACCCTGTGGAGTACATAGTTTGAGAGGCAGAAGAACTTGGTGTGCAAAGCAGGCGACAATAATGAGCAATGGCAGATTTGCACGTCAGGTCTTTCCACCATAGTACAATTAGTCTACTGATACTATAGGCATGACTAAGGATGGTGGGATATGAGGGTAAGTGATAGAGACAAAATGAATGATTAAATGGCCTCAGACCTAACTTGTGACCTCATTCTATCATAAACAGCAAAAAGTGAGAAAACTCGTGTGTGGATCAAAAACCTGGCAGGGTTAGCTGAGCACATGAGACAAAAGAAATAGCACAGCGCACTCATTCTTGGGCTGCCACGATGTTCAGTCTGCATCAGTGACACAGAAGACTCAGGTAGCATCTGGGTCCCAGAACAACCTCACTAACTACCAGGGGAGATGATTAGGCTGCTTCCAAAGATAAAAAGCAGCTGCTGATTAAGGAGAGCCAAGAGGCAGCAGAAACACTCTCAGCGTCTGCTGCAGAGCAGTAAGCAACAAAAAGACTGGAATCCACGTGAAAAAGATGTCACTCTCCAGATCTCATACCCATGTAGCACACAGCTCACCAGGCTGAAATGGGACCAATCTAAAAATGCTAGTTAACTCTGCACTGTAGTCTTTCCCATGGTCTCCACAAATCCAACTCAAAAGCCTGGTTCTAGGCTCTTCTGTTTGCTCTGCAAAATACAATCCCGTTAGGCTCTAGGAAGTGTGTTCAAGAAGTGCCAGGATATGTCCAAGGGACTAGAGTCACCAGGGTGTGGCAGCAGGTGAGAACAAGTCATGTTAATTTTCCTGTTCTGTCTGCATTGCTTCTCCATGGCAATTTACAGGGGCCTTTCCATTAGACTGTGATATTGGCCAGGAGTCCTCCAGAGAGTTCTGTCATCCCAGTTCATTTGATTAGCAGCTACAACTGTGAACAAACCACCTTGTCCTATGATGCACTCCCATTCCCAAGAACCAAGCATTATGCAACACTGAAAGTTTTCCAGACCTGTCCTATGTCATACTCCGGTAACCAGACAAAGGTACTTGCTATTATCCATGTGTGGGAGAGACAGTCACCTTTAGAGACAAATCTGTGGCATTTGCCCTTTAGAAACACTGCAATTCAGTGATTCAAATTCCTAATGAGACCACAAAAGAATCTGCTGTGGCTTTTAGGGAATAAGCAAACATGATGAGATTTCGGAAGGAAATGGGCACAATTGTGGTAATCTGTACAGTAACAAGAAATTGCTACTGGAGATCTACCCAGACACAATACTGCAACCAAGAGATTGCACAAGCAGCTAAATATGGGGGGAAATTGACCTCATCAGTAACAGAGCTGTGTCAAACAAACAGGCATTTACCTTTTCCACCACTCTTTTTATTTTTTTAATGCCTACCATTGCAATTGGATAAAATCATAGAATCATTTAGGTTGGAAAAGACATCTAAGATCATGGAGTCCAACAGCTAACACTGCCAAATTGACCCTTAAATCATGTCCCTAAGCCTACCCTATTAAACTCTTGCCCTCAGAGTTATCCAGTGACTTCAACTTCCATCAGCAATGAGTTCCCAGTATGGCAGAGCATTTCTTCTGACTTACTTTTGACTTTGTCACTTTTAACCTTCACTGAACGCTCCTTGTTCTTCCCTGATGGTAGAAACAGCATTTCTTGCTCTGTAAAGCCAACACCTTCGTTGTCTGTAACCTTTTATCATCTCACTTCTGATTCATTTCCTCTCCAAGGTAAACAGTCCCAATCTTCTCAATCGTGTACTATATGAAAGTTTTTCCTTGTCTGTTTAAAAACTGATTTATGTAAACAGTTAAAAACTTACTCTGTTAGCTTAACTTGTATCTATAAATTAGCCATGCATATTAAATTTGTATTAGCTAGGTTTAACTGAATTAAGCGTATCCACACAGGATTTTTCACCAAATTCCTAAAGACAGTTTAAAATTATACCTTTTGTTAAAGCAGAGCAAATGAAAGTGTAGTTAGGCCACAGTCAGTTTATGATCCACAAATACTTCCAAGAATAATTCAGACAGTGCTTCAGGAAAGGGTATATTTCAGCAGACCCCTTAGAGAGTGTTATCTCCATTATCCTGAAATTCATGAAGCCTCCACGCACAGCAGGGAGTTATTCTTCTGAAATATTTTCCATCAGCAACACAGGGATTTGTTACAGAATTAACTTAACATGTTTTACCCTGATAGCACCTCCATTTGTGGGAGATAGTTTATTGCCTAGGCAAGACAAAGTGCTATTAAACCACATTTTAATTCAGCTGCAAGTAAGTTGCCTTACTGTACCCGGAACACAACAGTGATATAATGAAAACTGCTATAAAAATTAATTCTGAAAATATCAAATACAATTATTGTTAAGTTTAAACAAAGGATATTTGCTAGTTCATTCCAAGACTTAGCTGCATTCAAAATCCAGTGACAACTGGCTTTTACACATACAGACACACAGAGACATTTGCCTATGGAATAAAAGTTTTAAATTATGGCTACTAAATGCCTAGTATTTCTTAATGACAGCATTCATTGTGATCCTTGTAATAATACATTTGACAGAGGAAGAAAAGAGGAATTTATCGGAAAGCTGCCAATGGATTTTAATAATAGAAGGCAACATCTTCCCAATAGAAGGCAACAACATCCTTATCTACTAGGCCACAAGTGCTTGAGTATTTCACAAGGAATTCAGATACACTATTTTGCAATAGAAACTTACAGAAAGTTACAAAGAAGCAAATAATTCTAAAAATCAAACATACCGGCCACTGAGTTGAAAGAAAGTAATTTCCCACATTAACATTTAGATCTATTATACATGCATACGAATTTCCATGCAAATCAGACTTCACTTATTGTATATTTTGCCTTATTTAATGAAAAATGAAAAAGACAGGAGAACACCTAACCCTTCCATTTTGCCTATTAAGTTGCTGCTGCCAGCAGGACCCTGGTGATGGCATTTCCACTGAGGCTAATCATAGAGAAGAAGTGTGCACATAAACATGAGACAACTCATGCTCAGGTTAGGAAGAGCAGCCACACGGCTTCTCCGTCACATTCACCTCTATTCACAGAGTAATTGCTGTACTCTGGAAAGCTGACTAGACCCATCATGATCTCAGAACATTAGTTATTCCCTACTGAACCATTTTCAAAATTGGTAAATAATACAGCTAAGTATAAAAGGAGAGATCCTTAGACAATTCAGCTTTAGAGAACTCTTTTTCACCGTATGCCGAGAACTGGTGAAAGCAGCTGAATTACTCAGTCTTGGTCACTGCTACAGCTGCAGTCCTGGCAGAGATGGCCCTTGCTCAGACTTCTTTGTGTCCCTGCCATGTGTGTGTTCCCTTGACACTTCCCTATAACCTTCATTCCTCTTTTTCCCCAGGGAAATGTGCTGGCAGTCTCCTGCCCCCATCAGCTCCACGCTAGCGGGATGTGCAGGCTGGATGGGCAGAGCTGCTGTGGGAAAAGCTTACACAGAGCCCCATTTTGCTTCAAAATGCCTTCCTGCCAGCTCACTTCTCCTGCCTAACTCCACTATCTATAGCTTTCAAATGCTTCCCCTTCATAATCACACCTCCTACTATTCTGAAGACTATTTTCTGGGAACGCTGAACATATTTGTTGGCTCACTGGCCCCTAGCACACTGACTGCTCATTCAATAGCATTCACACAAGACTGGAAAAGACTTGTCATCCTCTTACTATCTGGCACTCTGTTACTAGCTTACTACTGTTTCCCTCTGCAATACAGGTCCAAATTGAATGTCAGACACAGGAAAATGCCAGCAACAGCTCCGGTTCACAGTCAGGAACCAGCCACAGGATACAGTCCAAAACTAGATACACACTGGCATGTTACCATTATTAACACAAGGTTTGCCATGAGTAAAGCCCTTTGTCATTCTTCTTTTTGACAGTGAGGACAGGGAAAATTAGCATTATTACAGTATTTAAAATATCTGCGGGGTGATAACATCCTATAGCAGCAGCATTAGTCAAAAACTCAGGCAGACATTAGGATAAACAGATTCTCCTGCTTCTGTAGCCAGGACTTCTCAGAAGCAAATTCCCACGGAGATCACACAGCCTACAGTGTAATTGTCTCCTGGTTCCCTAAATATTCAGACAAGGAAGGAAGGGATTAGGCCTGTAAGTCTTCCTGCTCACTGGCCACCCTGCCAAGCACATCCACCACCCGGCCTCACTCCTCCCGCCGCCTGGCTCTATGAGTGACTGACCTTCTCAGACTCTGCACAGCCACAGCAAATACACCTGGGGCATTCCTGATGGTGGCTAAATTGTCAGCTAAAATAATCACCTGGCTGTCACCAGGAGCAACACAGGTAGGGCAAAGGGGAGCAGCTCAATGCGCATGCTTTCAGTCGGCATGGTAAACAGCTAACATATGGTAATTCTGTGGGGGCTGACATGCTGCAGCAAATTATTAAAAGGCTGACACTCAGCTGAAAGAGCTGATGCTTGAAAGTTACTCCCTAGCACAAAAGAGAAAAAATGAAAGTGAAATGTGACTGAACTGTTGTCTCACATGCTCATATTTTGTTGACAAATTTATTTGTAGGTATGAATTCGGCCCTTCCTTACGAGTGTCACCATCAGCTGCTGATAAAAAAGCAACCTGACTCTATTATAGATGTGTTACTCTTGTAACTGACGCCCCAGCAAGAGCAAGAGGACAAAGAATCCCACTCTTATAATCTGTTGTGCAGGATAAGGCTATGCTATCAACTGCAACATTTAACATTGTTACGCATCCCTTCTAAAAAGACTACTTAGAATTTGAAACATTTTTGTATTATAATGAAATACCTTTTTAAATATATCGGCCTTGGAAAATGCAAGTTAGCCAACAGTTTTCACTTCAAAATATATTTCCTTTTTAAGGTGCTCCAAACCACTGTTCACTTATTACACTAACACTTTATATCAACTCTCTATTACCAAAAATAGATTTAGATTAGGTATCACATCCCCAGCACACCGATGTTCCTGAGTTCTAAGACTGTTTTTGATACAGTAGGGTCTGCATTATTATACTTCTGAAATATTATACTTAGTTCTACATGAACATGTAAGTGTACAAGTTTCATTGTAGCAGCACTGTTTAATTACATAAAGGAAATGGTGCTTCTCACTCAAAACCTCAGAATTCCAAAATCTGATCAAACAAGTATGCAATACTGTAGTTTTATTTATAGTTGCATTCACTTTAGACAATTGTCAGGTAACTCATATCAACTTTTGGAGTTTGAGTGCATCTGAAAACTCTCTGTAGATGCTATTTTATTTGAAAAAGCATCAAAGCATTTTCCAGCACAGAATCATACAGGAACAACGTGGAAGATTTACAGCATTCTCCTGCTCCAAGGAAGGATAATTCCTAATCCCAAACAAAATCTCATCAAGGGACCTTCTAGAGGGTTTTGGGTGGAACAGAGTAAGAGCTGGACAGTGCATGTTCAGTAAAATTGTTATTTTAGTAAACTTTAAACCTTCAGATTTATTTGAAAACCAGACCTATCCATGTTCCTTCCTTTTTTTTCAAATGTGAAAATTACTCCCAAAATTATACTGCTCAAAACAGTTCTCTTACAGCTCTGAAGAATAGAAGTGAGTTTCAATTTCCCATTGATACTAAAGAATGCCATTCTCCAAAGTGTGTAAAGGTATGAATTCTGTAATGAAAGCTGTTAGAACAGTGACAATGCACATCTGACCCCATCTGAACCTGCTAATACACCTTCCTCTGGATTATTTTTTAACAATCTGTACTTCTCCATTTCCTCCTGCATAGTTTCTACTCGTAACAAGTTTTACTTGGTCATAAATCATTTTAAGTCGGTAAAATATAACATGCCTGTGAAAAATGTGGTGAAATTCCTTTGCTAGTAGGACCCAAAATATGAGGTCAAATTTGACCCTCTATGAGGTCAAATATTAGATCTCAGCTTTAAAGATGTTGTTAGAATATTAGAAGCACTTTTCCAAACCCTGTGTTTTTTAAATTTAATAATTTACTAGTCCTTTTGATCCTTACACATCTGGGCTGATGCTGAAGTGCTGTCAAAGAGGTACAGTAATACTCATGGCAAGGGTGTGGTCTCTGTTTTCTGTTGTTGAGCCCACAGGAGCATAGCCAGCACACCCTGGCACTGGTTTGGAAGGAGATTGGAAGAAAGGATAGCAACAGACTAGAGATGTGAGGTATGACTTTGTCCCTCTCTGTGGCCAGAATTGCACTGGTGTCCAGTACCAGCTGCACAAATGGAGTATTGGAATAGTATTTTACCTATGGTGAATGTGCCTCCAGATCATACAGATCAAGCAGTGGCCTGCCATACAGGCAGGTCCCATTCCCTCATCCTTGCTAACTGAGGGAAAAGGATGAACTGCCTTGTTCTTTTCTATAACTGAGCCTTTAAAATTTATCCCTAGATCCCATTGTTGCATTTATGCATTTTACATTGGCTTGGCTTTTAAAAATGAGTTTTATTATTTTTGCCTTATTGCTGTACGTATGCTTCTCCCCCGTTATTTAACGCACCATGATAACATAACAAGCGTTGGTTGGAAGAACTCAACATTTTCTGCCTTTACTCTGCACAACACATACACTTCTGTTTGTGCACAGAGTAGCTTGGGGCACAGTGTTTTTCTGTATTTTTCATTTAGTAGCTCACCTTTTAAATTCTCTGCAGTGATCTCCACACCACGTTTCAGAGGCCCTGACCCCGGCTGCTGAACTTGTGTACTTCTCACAGCGTTCTGGGTAGCTGTAACAGTCTCTGCCACAGATGTATGACAAAACAAGGACCACACTGCACGCTGAGACTATTGATACCACAGAACTGTGTGTCAACAGGTGTAACTGCTCTGACCTGCATCGTAAAAATGGCAAAAGTTCTACCTATGACAGATTCATCAATAATTTTCCTTTGTGTAGGTGAGAAACAAGTCATCTCTATCAGCAAATAAAAGAATAATGCTTTAGGCCCCTTTTAACAGTTGTGTCACTGGGTCTTCCTGCTCCTACTTCTCTAATATCACACAGTACACAACACATAAGCACTTGTTATCTATGGTTTTCTGACTTTCCTGTCTCTAGTCTCTTCCAGTTACTACCATCAGATGTGGATGTATGACTAAGAGGTGTCATGATATGATCATAAGTAATATGGACAGTCCCTTGTGAAATACAGATTGACATTGCAGAATGACACCTTTCCATGGGCTTTGCTTGAATCTGCCGACAAATATGGGCAGTATGGGTAGTTCTGGCTACCAGGAATAATGCCACAGTCAATAGGATAGTGTTACCAAACACATAACCTGCTGTGAGGAGCTAAGTCTGACTCTAAAACAACAGTTAAGTACAAGTGTGATTGAATCACTTGATCAGTTAGGAAGACCTCAGTGACTGTTTTGTGTGCAGCAGCACGCAAAAGCATATGACTTTGAAACACTGCGTAAAGAGAGGAAGTTGTTGAATCTTACCAACAGGCAGAACATGCAGAGCAGAGAGCAGACCAGAGAGCTCAGAGCCTTTTTCCTGCCCTGAGCAGTGTTTCCCAGTACACGATGATCCCAATTTTGATGTTGATCTGGCTGATTATCTCATGACAGTCCTGTGATGTAACCCCACTTGTAAAGGGAACCTTTACACATTGACTTTGATCACCTCTCATGCTCTAACCTCCACATGGCCTCTCTCTGAATTGATCCATCAATTATTTATCTTCTGCACCGGGTGTGTCCCCTTGACAAGTTTAAGAAGTGGCACCTTTGGATCTCATTTTAAGGTCTAATAAGGCTATGCTTTCCATAAGACCACAACAGCATGTGACACCACATTAGCCACCTCCCTACTGTGGCAGGCAGATGAAGTATGACCCTTTGTTGCTGCCTTGCTCCTCTTGGTCTCTTGAAAATCTTGCATGGCTTTCCTTCCCTCCAAGCTTGCTGCTCCTCCCTTCTCCCTTTGGAAACCTATTCATGACCTCCTCCAAACTTAAATGTTCTCTGTTTAAGCAAAAATTTCCCCAAGCGCACAACAGGCACCCTTTAACTACATGCACTGGAGTGACTACAGAACATCTGTAGATGTCTGTCTTTGGCCAGCAACCTCGCCATTTCCCTGCATCCATCTTAACAGCCATCTGATAATGATGTGTCATTTCCTGTACCACATCATGTATGCAGGGATGTAGATGATAATGTGGATGATGGCTGCTCTGCTTAAGGAAAAAGTCATTTTATCACTTGGAAATTTCACCATGTCCCTGACACAGTAAAGCTGAAACATGCTTCCAGTTATAAATTAATTCATATAGAAGCACTCTAAAAATGGACTGATCTTCTAGACTGGGGAAAATTTAGTTTAAGAGCACATCCTATGATAGTCATGGGAGAAATAAGACAGGACAAAAAATGGGGATTATTTAAGTTCCAAGATCTTTGGGGAGAGCCTTTTTAGCCTGTCATATCTCAAACCAAACTAACCTAAATATTATTGTATCTGTTTCCTTTGGCAATGACTTGCTGTTGCCTTTTATTAGATATGAAACAATAGGTGGGAGAGAGTAAGCCAATTAATTATTAAAAGTGGTTTTCACATACTTTGAAAGTCTGCATATCCTCAAAACACACTCAATAAAGTTAACAAGGCTAACCGGGGCACTGTATAATGTCTGTGAAGCCTCAGTAGGGGTTTTGCGAACGCTGTGGAATTCTGCTGTGTGCTTCCTTAACTCCACATGGACCCAGCACACTTCATAAAGCTCTTTTGCCTCAAAACACAAACCTTACAAACTTCTCTCTTCTAGCCCTACTCAAAAGTTGCTGTGTTCAATTAGCTTTCCAGCTACTCCCTCTCTGCCCCTCCACATCACTCTTTCTCACTCTTAATTCACCTGAAGAGCAGAAGTTATTTACAACCTACCCCCACACATCATGCTCAACTGAAACCTCATCTCTGACCTAGTCACCCTTCCCCTGTCATGTCTGACACAGTAACTACCTCAAGGCAATAAAGTACTCTTTTTGAATCCACAGAAAAGCACAATGCCTATTTATTTATACTATGATGAATACCAAGTTGCTACTAAATATAATAGCCATAAAAATTATCTTTAGTAGATACTAGCCCTTTAACGCCCTTTCCACAAAGACCTTGAGTATATTAGTTTGGATCCAAAACCAGATTTTCTGCTACGGCCTCCTAAAAATCAGTACAGACTCAGTAATAACCTCAGCGTGAAAACCATCACTAGGTAATAGCAAAAAAAAGATGTCAGTGGTGCTTGAGGCACTTGTTGAAATCAATTAACACAGATTCTGTGCTGATGGAACAGGCATGGGTTCCACGGTATTTTAATTTCATTCTCCAATCAATTATCAGAATCTTTTGCAGATGGTCTAGGACTAAAGGGGAGAATACTACCTTTATTTTCCCTGCCCTTGCTGATCACATTATCACTTTGAATAACTCATGTCAAATAGCTTTTTGGAGACAATAAACTGTAACCATAGGACAAGGTGTTCAACAGAATAAACTCCGAAGCCCAAGAACACTAAGTGCACTAGCCAAGCTTTGTGGCTTGAGTCCGTAATTTTTATTCACCCAACACTTGCTTTTCAGCCAAGGAAACTACACCTATTCTGCTTCTGTAACAAGATTGGTCTTCAAATAATATACAATGAAAATAACAGCTGTATTTAAACACATGGCAGAAGCCATTAGGCATGGAAGAATTGCCCTTTTTCTAGTAAATCATGGCTGTCTAACAAATTTTATACATGACTGTCCTTGTCCATACTATGAGCCAAATGCTGTCTTGTTTTATCCCAGTTAAGATGCACTGGTTACTAGAGTTCCTGAAACAATTAATATTGCCCCTGTATCTCAGAATGCAATGTGGGGAATTGAAATAAAACAGAAATTCTTATTATAGGTGGAGGAGAATTTCAGAGCCACACAGAAAGGATGAGAGTGAGGAAGGAAAGAAATTACTGTAGAATACTAATATCTGCATTGCCTTTCAGATGAATTTTTTTTCTTCTACAAATTTAAATGTCACACTAAAATCTGATCTAATCCCTACTTTTATGAAAATTATTATCAGTGGTCCAGTTGTTACTTTTCCCATTTGCAGCTGCAGTCCCATTTTCTTTACTATTTGGGTATTTTCAGAGACAAGATGTTAGAAAAAAATAACTCTACCGAGACTCTGCAACTTTTTATACCGTTGCTGGACAATTACTACTGGCAGCTGGTCAGTACAAAAACCCACCTAGCACAAGGTGCTGGGAAATAATCCCAGTCACTCTGTGAGCAGCATGGCTACAGCCAGGCAGAGAACAACAAAATATGGACCCAAACAAAAACTGAACCACTTCACACATCAGTAAGTATACGTCTCTGTTAGCTCAGGCAATTAAGTAAACTGAAACCTCAGTCTAGTAAAAATCGCTGTGCCGTAAGGATTCAGCACAACACAGTAAGTTTTTACCACAGATAGAGATGGTCTAAAAACACTGCAAGCGTCTAGGAAAACACTGGGAATAGCATGCAACAACATGGGTATTGTTCGTCTCTAGCTTCATTGATTATCCATTGTTTGAAGCCCCAGATTTGTTACAAGCTGGCACTCAGCTCTTGGCCAGGAGCTCCTGTGAATACTGGGCTTTTGAGAACAAGCTCTACTTAAGTGGGAAGGATATGCCATGCACTGGCCAAGCTCTGAGCTGTCACATGCAGTCCTGAATAGGACTGCTTTCCAGTCTCAGCACATAGGCATGAACACATACCACTACATCTGAGTCAAGGCAATGTCCCAACTGCTCAAGAGGAAATAACAAAGCCGTTTTCAGTGCTGTGTCTTCCTCCAAGTAGGAATCCTCACAACCCTTCTGCAGCCAAGACAAAATTGCCTTTAACCAGAGAGTCAGTTCTGTGTCTTCTGCGTACAAAACTTGTGGCTGTGCTGCCGATGAGTCAAGAGCATTGTTCAGCTCCCACCCATGATGTTCATTGTTTATGTCCCTGGATTTGTTACCTAATCAACTACATATGCACTTAATTTCACTTTGCATTAACTCTAAACAGTGTTTGCTTTTCATGAAATCTCTCTATTACAATGAATATTTCTATGTTTACCCCAGGAACCAGTCAGAGTGTGATCACCTTTTCAAGCTTCATCCACTTATTGATCAGTTGGATGAAAACTTTAAACAGTTGTAAGACTAGTAAATTTCATCAAAATATTTCTCATACAATTTATTTTAGAGGATAACTATTTTAAATAGCATATTCTTTGTTCAGAAATCTCAGTATTGGTTAAAATTTTGAAAAATCATTCACATGAACTATCATGTGTGTTGTTTTAACACAGACACAGGAAATCACAGAAGTCAGTTCCTCACTCTCCAACTTTATGCTTTAACATAAAATCCGCATTATCCACATTCCAGATTCTGGGATACAGTTAATCTTCTTCTCAGTAGCTGGTATAGTGTTGTGTTTTGTATTTAGCATAAGAATAATGGTGTCCTACTGTTGACATCTACTTAAGGTAAGATTTTTCCCCATATCATAGAATCATAGAATCTTGAAGTGGTTTGTCTTGGGAGGGGCCTTAAAAACCATCTAATTCCAAACCCCTTGCCATGGGTAGGGACACATTCCACTATACTGGGTTGCTTAAAACCCCATCCAACCAGGCATGGGGCATCCACAATTTCTCTGGGCAACCTCTTCCAGATGCCTCACCACCCACACAGTAAAAAATTTATTCTTAATGCCTAATTAAGCTCTTCCAGTTTAAAGCCTTTCCCCTTGTCCTATCATTCCATGCCCATGTAATAAGTCCCTCTCTGGTTCTCCTATAGGCCCCCTTTACACACTGGAAAGCTGCTATAGGGTCTCCAGAACTTTCTCTTCTCCAGGCTGAACAGCCCCAGCTCCCTCAGCCTGTCTCCATCAGAGAGGTGCTCTAGCCCTCTGATCATTTTTGTGGCCTCCTCTGGACCCACTCCAGGAGCTCCATGTCCTCCTTATGTTGGAGTACCTGGATGCAGTGCTCCAGGTGGGGCGCACAAGAGTGGAACAGAGGGGGAGAATCATCTCCCTTGACCTGCGGGTCCTGCAGTAAAAGGAATTCCCAGAATACAAGACAAAAAGTAATTTTGGAGGTATGAAAATGATGAGGTCTGGTTTCCAATATCTTTCCTTTTGTGATGTCTAATAGAACATGAGTTTGTTATTCTTGCCTTCAGATACTAACAGTTTCTCTTTTTCTCTCTCTTCTTCGCATCTGCTTCATTTTGTAACACAGGCAAAATCCTAGGTTAATCTAAGGATTCATTCTCTCAGTAGAAAGCCAGAGAAGAGTGAGGCAGAGTCCATGAAATGCATCAAAAGGCAGAAGTAGACCTGTCTGCAAAGTAAGGCTTTCAGTTCATAGTGAATTTCCTCTTTTTGATTTTCTTTTTATCTGAATTTTTTACTTAGTCTCCTCAAAGCAGGTGGCTCTTGGGTCTTGCTCATCAAAACAGGTTAATGACAAGATTAATAGCTTTGCTGCCCATGTCAGCAATACAAAGGACTAAAACCTCCCTTCCAGAGGTACCTGCCAGGCATTCTGGCTTTGGGCAGCCATTCCAGGAACACATGTCCAGGTGTCTCCCCATACTGTCATGCGTTAGTCTGCCCCAGAGCTGTGATCTGGGAACGTGCAGGATAAATATCTGAATATGAGGGACTCAGAATGTGCTGGGTCTGTGGCTTTGGGTCAGCCTCACCATCCAGGCAGCCACCAGGCTCTGGGAATTCTGGAAGAACAGCATGCTGACTTTTTTTCAGACCACTTCATCAGGAAGGAACTGAACTATGTAGATCAATACCAATATCACAATGGTCCACAGCACAGATAGGAACACCTTAAGAATGAAGAACAGATACTTAAGAGTGGATGTGAAAAAGACAGAGTTGATGTTGTTGCATTGAGGAATGATTTCTAAAATCTTCTTAGCAATAATTTAGACAAAGACACATTATTCTCCAGTTCTGTCCTCACTTTAAGCACACACTTGAATTTCTGTCTGACATCAAACTCTCAGAATAGAAACAACCACAAGAATAATTTTCTGCCATGTCTGTGTGGTGAAGAATTTGTCCATCTATGCAGACAATCTCCTGACCTTGACTATTCATGTCTGCATTACATCTTGGCAGAACCACAGCCCATGATCCACTTGGCACAAAGCCTTCAGTACTTGGAAACTCCAGCTAATTCAAGGTGCATTTTACACTATTATCAGGAGAAGCTGCTACCATCAGCAACCAGTAGTGTTGTCTATTTCTGCTTTCTTCATCCCACACACCCCATACCAGTTCCTCATATCCACTACTGATTTCAGTTTCAGCTTTTGGTGCTTAACTTCTCATTGCTCAGTGGGATGGGGCCCATATTATCTGGCAAAAGAAAACTCAATCAAATCTCCAAGAAACAAGACAGTGGTTGACAACTCCTGTTCACAATGGAATTGCCTAAGATAAGCACATCTGATCTGAGACTGGAGTGATCTACCCCCTGAAAGAATCTCCACCATCTGCTTCAAGCATAAACTGTATTTCTTGAGCCTTCTCTCTCTAAATGTAAACTAATAGTAATATTTGGCTTTCCAAATCAAACAAAACTAAATACATAAGAGAAACTATTAAAAAAAAAAATCCCCTGAAGTCTTTCACTGTTCCTGACCTACTGCTTGTGGAGGATCAGTAAACAAGCACTGTATAGTTGATAGCACTATTCGTGTAAATACCCTAGCAGAAGGCTTTCAGAGACTGATGATCAGATTGTGTGTACAGCAGAACAGAATCCCCAAGTTAATACTAAGTGCCTTTCCCCAAAGCACTCAGCTTTTCCCCTCTAGAAGCTCACACTTGGGTGCCATTATCACACAGCACTATCACAGGTGAGCATCCTGGGAAATAACATACAAAAAAGCCCACAAAACACCTCAGAACTCTTGCATCAAACACTGGCAAATTCATTGTGAACCAGAATACAATGTACCCAGCCCACATAAGCTTGGTTTTGCTATAACTCCAGTGTGCTCTTTTCCTTGTAAATACACAGAAAGTTCTTCACTCTGGAGCTAGTTCACAGATGGTTTTATATCTGGAATGTAGGTATAAAATGAAAGCTCTGTGTGTGCTTGTAGATCATTTGTGCTTAATGATTTGTGCATACCACAGAGATGCAGAAGTCTTCCTCAGTGTGAAAAGTTACATTACGAAATCCATACCTCAGACCAACTTTTGAAGAACTTGGGGACTTTGGAAAATGGCAGCACTGTAATAGACTGGCTGTAGCTGAAAGCTTGAGAGTCCTAACACAGGGCTCGGGGAAAAGTCTACCCATCCTGAGCTGTGAGCTGTGATAAAACTCACCCAAAGTCACCAGTCTGCAAAGGAATTGCAAAGCTGCCTTCTACTCCCTAAATGCTCCGTACACTTATCCTTGTGAAGATGCAATCATTCCAAGATAAGCTGGAAAGAATCCTTGGTACAATTTAGGGGCCTGGATCTCTTGGCACCGAGTCATGGAGTGGCAAGATGGTGTGACAATCCACCCACACAACCTGTCACAGGCATCAGCTGCACCTCCAGCCAGGAATGAACAGCCAGGATTGCAGGTTGTTCTCTCCCCCAGTCACTCACTTCGCCATACTGGAGAATATCAACATGCTTCTCTATATAGGATTAGACCTATACGCTTTTAACTGAAATAACAGAAAACATTGTAGGAGTGTTGAAAAATATTTTCTGACGTGTTTTGCTTTAAGAGGAAAAAATAGTATCCATATAGAGTCAGCCTATTAGCTTTCTTGCACTTTACTATTTGTGCTTCATTTTCTCCCACCCAAATAACAACAAGGCTTTAAAGCATCAAGTACTGTATACTCAATAAATTATAAAGTCAATCTTCATAATTTCTATTCTCATACATCAGTCAGAGATGGTTTCAACAGAAAGATACATGAGAAGTAAGCTAGGTCTTCCTCCAAAAAAGCACTTAAGCAAACACTTCAGCATATCAGCATCCCAGGTGAAGACAGTGGGATATATTTCAAGTTTTACACGTTTCAAAATTTTATTGAAGCTCAACAACAAATTAAAAAAAACTAATATACAGCAGGCAAAAAACCTTCAATATCCATATAAGTGAGACTATGGAAGTCTCTTCTACTGAAATTCCATAGACTTAGGAAAATACTTGGTTTGGTTAATTCAGCAGTGTTCCTTTTGGAAGTAGTGACAAAAAATACTTTCATTAGCACATAAATTTGAGCCAGCTCCATTTAGCTGGAAATAAAACTCTTTTTATGTCCACCAGAAACGGAGATCAATGATTAAATATACGATTTTTTTATAATTGAAGCATGATCCCAAAAAGCAAATCTGACAGTGAAATCATGAGACATTGCAAGATCTTAGTCATAATTATACATTGTCAGGAATCTGGGTTCTAATGTCCTTTACGATTTCCACGTAGAGTGCTTACACTTCTAGGATGTATCAGTGTGCCTTGGAAGTTTGAATAAGGGCCAAAAGAAGAATGGTAGCATTATTTCAATCAATTTAGAAAGTTCTCAGATAATGTTTCCAGAAATGCCTGAGTTTAGTTTTGTGGCTGACTTGGGTTTTTTCCACAATAGTGTTGGATTTTACTATCGCTGTAATGGGTTTTCCCCTTCTCATTATATTTCTGTTGCCAGTACTTTACCAGATATCTGAAATAGTTCTGCACTAATAAGAAGTACTGGTTGTCCTGGGACAGCATCCAGAAAAGATACATACATTTAGGGAGGTTTGAAATATCACAGCTCATCCCAAAAATACAAGCTAGTCATTGCAACAACCTTGGCAATGGCAAACTTGGAAAAGCTAATAGTGGAATTAAAGAAGAGGTATATATCACAGTACTTTAGCATGGCTATAGATAGAAATAACAAAGAAAAAAAAAAAAAAAACCAAGAAACAAAAAAATAAGGGTAGTACTTTTGTTTCCATGTCCAGAAAATGCTGGCAGATACATAATAAAATAGTGCAATCCTAAGTCATCTAAACATATTAATTAGCCACAGCACAGAGAATCAGGCCTTCTTTGGTGTTCATTCACCTTGAGTCACACCTTCTTTGCCTTCCCCATTTCCATGATTGGTAAAACATTAGACAGACTGTGTGGCACATCAGAAAGTAACTACTGAGCATGGATTTCTGCTGATGGCAGGGTTTTAAAATTCTTGAGGCAATGGCAAAATGAAGTCATGTGTAAATGGCAGTCTTGGCTCTACATTTTAATTATTTTGAAATAAAATAATTTTAAGTTTAGTAAACAGCACAGTGTAAGGGAAGGGATCCTAGAAACAATCACACACAAATCATTCAGCTAGGTACAGTAACATGTAGTCACGACAGTATTAAATATTCATAAACTCAAAGGAGATGAAATTCTGTGTTCATCTATTGCAATATATAAACCACCAGTTACCATTATAAAAATAAAGCCCTTGCATCCACCGTCTTAAACTGTACAGGCCGTTTAAATTATCCAGGATTGATACCCTCTTTTAATTAAAACAATAGCACAGATTTTACCGAACAGTAACAAACCTGAAAGTGTAGGAGGCAAATGCTGAAAACTCGGAGTCTACATTTAAAAATACAATTTTTAAAAAATGCCTTGTCTTTCTCATGACAACTGGAGCTCTAGTCATGCAAATACGTGGTGTGACATAGTTGTTGCATTGATTTATTGCATTGCTCGCTTACATTCCTTCATTGTGTTCTCTTACACATTTGTAACAAAACCAAACTATAGTAAAACTAGTTGAAGAAACACGGCTCAAATCCAGTACATGCCAACATTCTTTTTTTACATTACTGTAGGATTATAATCTGTTTGGGGGTATCTGTGCATTCAGAGAATTACTCGGATTTCAATAAAATAGAAACGGATGTGTTTTACAGTCTAACACGGATCACACCTTGAAAACATTACCGAATTACGATGAAACTTACACATTTATCAGTCTCTGCCTGTCACAGACCTACAGACACAGAAGAATTCATTGGCTTCAGTTTAGCAAACCCATGTCGAGAAAAATGAATGGAAATGAAGACAGTGCCCACAGACAAAAGCACCGATCAATGCACTCCGCTGACATTATCTTAATGGCAACCTTTTTTCCATCCCATCCTCCCTACTTTCTGATTCTCCCAGCAGCAGACACATCCGCACCAAAGGGTGCGATCTGACCCATTTCTCGCACAACTCTGTCGCCCGCATGTTCTCACTCGGCAGCGAGCAGCCGTCCCCCGGTCCGCAATGACACAGCAGGGCTGGAGGGACACGGCGCCCGGGCTCCTTCCCCCAAGTGAGTCGCCCCTCGCCGCCGGCTGGAAGTCGAGGCGAGGAGCGGGGAGGGAAGGGAAGGGGAGCGGCGGCCGCGGCGGCCCCGCCGGCCGCGGCCCCTCGAAGTGAGGTTAAACTTTGGCGGCGGCACCTGGGCCGCT
>VYXD01005456.1:1064941-1123883 GCA_013397195.1 Hylia prasina
CCCATCGCGGTGGTGCGGGCGCTGGTGCGGGCAGCCGCCAGACCCCGCCGCCGGGGGGATGGGCTCCGGGCACGGAGAAACTCCCTTAACATCCATCTCCATCTTCCAGTTCACTGTATTGCGAGACAAAAGCAGGCAAACACTTTCCACCACCCCGCGTCTTTCTTCTGTTTTCCTTTCTCCCTCTTTTCTTTTTCCCTTCTTTCTTTCTTTCTCTCTTTTTTTTTTTTCCTCCTTCCTCCCTTCCTTCCTTTTCCCCCCTCAGGAGGCCGTGACACGCATGGCTCTGGCCGCGGCTGCTGCACCGATCCGGCGGCTGCAATTCTCCCTTAGATCCTCCAGACTTTTGTATCCAGCGTGCGTGTGTAAGAGGGACTGTGTGTGTGTGTGTGTGTGTGTGTGTGTGCGTGTCCTTGGCACGGCGGCCTTCAATCGCCCCGAAACAGCAAACGCTAACTAAGCAGATCTCTCGCCACGAAGATCAACTCCCGGCCCCAGCCTAATTGTGGTGGTTATTTACTTTACGCTATCTGTGTCCCAGGCCCGGACAAGCCCTCCCGGCTGCAGCCCTTTGAACAAAGTTAACTGGAGGGAACCGAGCCCGGGGAGGGGGTGGGGGCGAGGGGAAACCACCGGGGTTTAACACGGGGGAAGTGACAATAACCCGGTAATGTCAAGTAAAAGTTAAACCTCCCCCTTCCTCCCCTCCCCCTCCCCTCTCCACAGCCCAGGCAAGCGCAATACAGCAAAGCAAAACAAGCGATTTCAGACCTGTGCAAGGTGCTGGTGGCGAGAAGAGACGAGCATTTACCCGATTGTTGCTTTTATTTTATTTTCCCCTCGCCTCTCCCCCCAGCACCACCCGCTATTGCAAATGTGGGCTCCTTGATGTTAATCTCCTCTCAGCGGTCTGAGTCTATGCGTGTGACTGGAGCTCCCTCTCTCTCAGGCTGCCGGCGCCACGCAGCAATGCACAAGGAGAACTGAAGTAAGGAGAAAAACAAGAACAAATCCAGGCTGGAAATCTAAATCAGTGCTAGCCACCGGCTCTCCGATTTTATCAACACAGATAGAAGAAGAGAAAAGAAAAGGAAAAAAAAATCGCGTGTAAGCTGCTAAATCAGTTGTGACCACAGTGCACTCTCGACTGTTTTATTCTTTGTGTTATCTTCTTTCTCAGACTGAAGTTAGACATGATAAGGAAAAATGCAATCTCATTAAGAGTGGTTTATACCAAAACAAGAATTTCCTTAGTGATGCCAGAGCCAAGCCAACTCTTCAGCTATTCCCCTTTTCATTTCAAAGAGATGAATGGTGAGCACAGACCTGGTCGTTCCTAAATCAGGACACTATCAGGTGACCAGTCTGCACTTCTAAATATAACACCACATTGTCCTGAGGAGCAGCTGCTCTGGAAGTTAACTAGAAACATCTCCTAAGAGCCTGCAGTGCAAAGATCTGATCTATACATCATCTGGCTGATGCATGTGCTGACCTCTCCAAGAGCGACTACTCGCTCTGCAGATACCGGGCCACATCCTCAGGAGCTGGTCTGTTTTACATCAGGAGAGAACCTGTCCCAGGATATTTTGGGAAGCGGGTGACTATCAGGTACTTTATGACACCCTTTTATTCCCGGCCTTGGGTTGTGTTATCCCCAGCAGTATTGTTACTGCGGGAACCTGAACAGTTCTTATTGCTACAATATATTCAGACAAAGGGCAAGAGCTAATCTTGCAATAGACGAAAAAAGTCTTTGTCACACCCAAGCTGTATTTTTAAAATACACATCTCTAAAGATCCTTTTGTATTATTCTCAAAGCATATCAAGTATTTACAGTCCCTGCTGTTTTCTCAGATTGCTGCAAATGAGGAGGCTTTCTATTGAAATTACCAGCATAAATGTTTAAAATTGAGGTAAATAATTAGACAATCAAGCAGTATATATTAACTTTAATCAAATACTTTAGACTACTTACAATCATACATCTGTAATCATTGCAATAGAATTTATTGAAAGACTACGTTTTAGGGTAGAAAGCCTTAAACCTTCTGGACACTCTTGCAGTTTTGGTCTCATAAGCAAAAAGCAAGAGTAACTTCAGACAGACACTTTGGAGGGGAGGGTTGCACAGCTACAATGGCTGTGGAACATGTACCAAGGTGGACTTGACAGCAGAATTGCCCAGAATGAAGCAGTAAGCCCACACAGCTGATAAGCCATCCCACTGTCTGTTCACCTGCACAGTCACCCCTTCCTTCCACGGAGAGGAAGACATGCAAGGAACAAACTTCTGTCCTCCAGAGCTTTTCAGTCAAAGTACTCCCAGTATCACAGGTTGGAAAATGGCAAAATAAAAGTGAAAATAAATATATTGTTCATTCAGGCACTACAGTGCATATTTATAAAAACAACTGATAAATTACATAGAAAACTTCCCATGGTGGGTAATACTAAATTATCCTGTTAGAAAACAACAATTCCCAATCTACCATCTTGAGGACTGTAAAGTAAAATTCAAAGCAAAACCAAACCACCTAAAAATACAGACAAACTTACCCAAATACAAATATTTGTCCACATGCTCTGAAGATTACTGGAGCTGCACATTGGCAGAGAACCAAGGAAAACTAATTCCAAAGGTGGGGGCCCCGGACTCAGAAAGCTCTGCTCCTAATCCTAGAGAATTTAACCCCCAAAACCAAAAGAAACTTCTGAGATAGTTTAAGTGAACATGATCATACATAAGAAGAAAAGGCCAGGCCCTAGACTACATGGAAGTCAGTACAAAGTTTTGCATACAGCTGCTGAATTTCAAACTTCCTTTTCTTTCTCTTTTTTTTACCCTAACTTTCCTTTTTGTGCTGCAAGAGATTTACAACTCTATTGCAAAAATAAAATTATTAAAAACAATTCATTATCAGTGTGCTTTCAGTTGTTCTCTGCACAAACCAGACTGCTGTATTCAAAGGATTTCAAGAGAACGCATGTAGAATATGTTTTTTTAGCTAAGGTAAAGTTCTGAATAATCATTGCAAATCTCAGTCAGAGAATAAAGATCTCCAGGCCAAGCGCACTTGTAGATAGAAACAGTAACTGCAAATCTAGAAACACTAACAGATTGGACATGAAAACATGATCTTAACCAGCAGCCTGGGGAGATAGGAAGCATGAGCTCCTTCCAGTCTCTTCAGTGATCCTTCTGAAGCATGGGACTACAGACCATGATAATGCAATGGGCCACAAAACTAAACAGTTCATCAGTATTGCCTAATGAAAAGGTTTTGGAACCTTCAACTTATTTGGTACGTGCATTGAGCTAAAAACACAGAATTGTATTTGGAGCTGAGGTGGAAGAATGTTTTACCACATGGCAACTGGAAGAGCGTGCATTTGAGAAGCAGAAAGCAGGGAGTCTCACTAGAGGGCAAGCCAATCCACACCAAAAAGTCTGAATTCCTAAGAGAAGAACATTGCGTTGAACTCTTTTCAGATGTGCTGACAGACTGAAAAATTTTGCATAGATCTTTCACTTATGTGCACTGTGGTAAAACAGCATATATTTTAGCTTCTATGTAGAATAATAAAGTGCATTACTGAATATGGACTATCTATTACCACACACAACATATATTAAGGATTTCTGAGCCCAGATCTATTGTTCATTTTTCAAGAGAAACAGCATTAAAATATTGCTGGTGAAATCAATACTATGACTCATTAACACACACTCCATGCTCTTGCACGTTTTGCAGTTGTGTGTTGTTCTGTAAAATGGGTGTAAGTGACTAAATAGTCTCGAGAGATGCTGGTGTTCAAAAATGCAAAAGGAAGACCTTTCATGACCAAGTACATTCTTCGTAACTCAAAAAATTAAACTCAGGGACTGATGACAATATGAATTTAATTACAGGCCAGAAATTGGAATAATTTGATGGAAAGGGTCAAAGACTTCTCCTTTTAGATTCCAGTGCAATTTTTATCTTGTTATTCTTGGTTATGATCAGATGACAGTAAAACACACTGTGCAACCAACATGGCAGGGAGATTCTATGTAGACCTAATTAATAAGGCTAGAAATGGTGGGAAGACATGCACAAATTAAATGAGTTGCCTAAGAGCATAAAGTAGTTTAGCAGCAGATTAAAAAGAACATTTATGCCCTTTCCACAATCTCTTCTTTTGGTCATTTGTTTCACTTAGCTATTTGTCACTTCTTCTTATGAGTAGTTAGGATAACTGCTCATAAACTAACTAAAACATTTATTGATATTTACTTACATAAGAATTAATGTTCAAAGATATTTTCAGGTTTTTCTCAAGCACATTTACATTTACATTAATGTGGATGAACTGAAGATGTGGCATGTAAAATGTACCAAAGTGACTACTAAAAGTTAGCAAGACTTATGCAATCTTTATAAAAATGCAGTTATCGGAGGATTTTGCTTTCTGCTGCCTCAAAAATCTGTTGTTTCATTATTCATCTATCCGCTGCATTCAGCATTTGAATAATTTTGACCTTTTACCACCCTTAGACAATTCAAATAAAAGGTTTCCTGTTGTCAACCCAAGCTCCTTGGGGCCGCACTCAACAGTCTTATTTGTCAACTTGCATTCTAGGCAATTTCATTTCTCACTTCAGACTTGCAAACAGAGTTGCTTTCTCATGAAGGTTCTGACTTTATCGATAATTCCCTCCATATTATACCTTTCAAAGTGGCTAATACAAATATCCAATGAGTCATTTTCCCACTCATTGATCTCTGCTTCTGCACTCTTAGGCACTTTACTGAAGGTAAAACAGCATTTGGTAACCTGGGGACTTCTGTAATTTTTGAGATCTATCCATGCAGGTATTTTCTGTCTCAGAAAGTCTATGATTTTATGGGTTTAATAAATGCTATCCTAAAACCATTATATTGCACTGAGATATAAAGATATGCTGTGGATGTTCATAGAAAGTAAAAGCTGAATCTACTATTTGAACTTCACCATTGTCTACACGGTCCACATGAAAACTGATAGATTACAAGCTACATTTTCAAAAGCATCTTGTCTTCTAGCTTTCCACCCACAATTTTGATTCAGTTCTCCCCTGCATTCTAACATTTTTGCTCACAGATCCCAAAACCACATAGAATGGCTGCACAACTCAAGCCTTGAGTGATATTTTTGACACCTTTAAAGACTTATCTCTGTTCCTTTTTTGGAATAAAGAATCCTGTAACCCTTGGGAGATCTACTGAACTCCTATATCTCCTTTTCTAGAAAACCATCAAAATAGAATTGATAGGTTTAATGACTTTTAAACATGAACATAGCACCTTGTAGTTTAAATTCTTCATGACTGACAAACAAAACTATTCTCTGGCCATAGCCAGTGCTTCATCCTTCCTAGCCCAAGACACTGCAATGGGAGCAATGGCCATGCACTCATTTTCCATGGCAGCATCATGATTTGAGCACACCAGTATCTGCTCTTTTTGTGTGGAAGTCTTTGTTCACCTCAAAATTGTTACTTGAAATTGAAAAAGAAGCAGCTATTTCTGCTGACTTTTCTGAGAGTTGGCCTGGACTCAGCTAGTCAGGACATCACTGTGTGGGAGGAAAGGCCTAACCTAGCAGACTCAAAAGGAAGAAATGAAGCTCTGAAGGAAATGGGTGGGCAGCAAAGTCACATTTGTTTCACACACTGAAAACATCTCTATTTCACTGGGTGATGCTGCAGTCTTCTCAGTTCCTGTGGTAAGTCTGGATCTGTGTCAAATTGAAAAGTTTGACATAGTTTTCAGTACCTGGGAAAGGAGTATCTCCACTGAGTTCACTTAAGTTAGAAACTGGGAGAAAGAGTAATTTGTCACTATAATAACTTTTAGAAACAAACAAAAGGGGGATGATTTAAAACAACAGAAAAGGAATTTGTCTAGATAATTTCTTAGTGGATGATAAATCTTCATTGCTATAGAAGAAACTTACAGAAGTATACAAAGGCATGAAAATGTTCTGCAAGGGATACAACATCTCCAGTGGCATCCAAGGATTAGTGTGCAAGAACTGAAGTTTGGAGTCACACTAACAGGGAGAGATGGAGACAAGATGATATGTGGGCTAAGCCCTTTAGCATTTCTGCTTCACCAGCTGATCTGAAAGCCATACACAGCCCTGCAGTGTAAAGTGCAGGAGGAACTAGGATTTGTGGAGGAACTAGTGCAGGTGTTAGGAGCACCAATTCCTCTCTGATCTTACATGCTATGGAGTGTTCCATGTGCCTTTTTATCTGATATTCCCAGCGGAATCGTAGGGAAACATCAACATCAGAACAGGAGCATGCCATGGCATAAAGAGGAAGCCCAGAACAATTATGTGTTTAGCTCCAACAATCCCTTTTTCCTTGTTTGTTTTTTTTTTGTTTTCCTTTCCCAATCTCTTTTCATAGCTTCTGTCTCTTGTAGTAGGGTGAAGCATAAGGACTCAGTGTGCTAATAACATCTTATTTTTTTCATAGCAGACTGCATATATACATATGCAAATACAGTTTTGAACTGGGATGATGGGTTTTGTTTAAAACTGTCAAAATGAAGTCTGGAGAATTTTCTTGATGATGGAAATAGATGAGTAATCCATTTGGTAGTATCTGTGCAAACAATATGCACAAACCCACTTTCTTAAAGCATTTCTGCTTTTAATTCTTAAATTAATGCATACTGCTCAATTTGACAACTTCTGCTGGCTCTCTGGTCCTGCTGAGATATGCCCCATTCTCTCCTTGTTCCTTCTGCAGATTGGAAATAAATTTAAACTCATCAAGCTTCTTAGAGTAAAAAAATCCAAAATGTTAAGCATAAATGAGACTGAACACAATTGATCACATCTTCTTAAGGCTAAGAATTGATAACAAGTATATACATTATCAGTTACTCTTCTATTGAACTGCTGGGACTTGAGTACAGGATTTTCCAATTTTTTCTACTATATTCATGCCTTACCTGCATCCAGTGAGACAGAGAGTACGTATTTAAACAGTATGGTCTTCAGCACTTTAATTAGTATTTAGAAAAGAGTCTGACTTTGCTGTCTCTGCCTATGATAAACCTATTTTGATGCCAGTTTTACAACTACAAGGTGAAATAAAGGACATGGTTTTGAAGGGAAAACACAAAATCCAGAACTTTCCCTTTCCAAAATAATTTTAAATTCCATTAATAGTTTCAATATATCTATACTTTGGAGCTAGCAATGTGTCCTCAATTGTAAAAGCCATGTTTTCATTATTTCGGCTTTTGTTGGATGCCATAGAGAAAGAAAACCCCACAGAGTAAAAATTTGAAAGAAACTCTTGCTAAGTGGGATATCATATATCTTCAAAAAGAAATCTGAAAAAATTATTTTTAATTTTTCTTCTCAGAATCGTAGAGTTTAAAATAGACATTTGAAGGAGTGAATTAATGACTACAATAGTGAAGCAAATTAATGAGGAAATGAGAAATCTAGAAGACACAAAAACGTAGGAAACTGATGAAAATTACAAACCCTGCAAACAGTTTTCTGACACTGAATGGCAAACTCAAGAGAGATGAAAGATGAATGCATCAAAATGAACATCTTTTTGTTCCTTGAAAGAATAGGTTATTGTCTACTTGTGTTTCTTGGACACCATCACTGGTAGCACACTCACAAAAAAACAATGGAAGACACATCCCTGCCCCAAAGAATGTACAATTAAAAGAGCCAATAGAAAAATGTCCAGTCATTGCAAAATGAATAGAGTTAGACCCAAAATTAAACAAATGTACTTAAACAGCAATGCCTCCCAGCATACTAGCAATAGCTCAGCAAAAGACACCAGTCAGCCTAACCATTCAAAGATAGATGTTTTGATGACAGATTAAAAATAAATAGACATGGTAATGGATATAAAGAAAATAAACTGAAGTTGCAAGGAAATGTTTTGATTTAAAAGCTAAAGTTCTCAGGTCAAATATGCTGTCAACAGGGTATGACACTTAAGGTCTCAAAAAGCACTCAAAGCTAAACTTCAGCTCTGTTCATGCAAATCACTGGTGTGTGTGTTGTTTATCACTGTCACTTGTACAAGCAAATGATAGAATTTACATCTGCAAAAGCCCGTTTGTGCTTAGTTTGTATTCAGTTAGCACGTACAGCTGAGGTTTGTATGCATATCTGTATATTTTATCATTTGCTTGCAGAAAAAGCAATGCTCAAATTGTACCTGAAAAATAGATGTCATATTTTGAAAATCTGGTTCTGAGTAGTGCTCAGAAAAAGCAAAAAGTCCCAATACAGTTCTTCAGATAGGATCTAATCTATTTCCAGCAATGACACCAAAATAAGATAACACAGTTTATGATCAAACAAGCAAGATGCCAGACATCATGCAGATGTTAGAGTGTGTTTGTCTGTTTCTTTTGCGTGCCCTTTAATTGACAATGAAGTAGTTTGTAATTTTAACAGTCATTAGGGGCCACTTTACCTCAGAGAAGGTTCTAACGCTTTGCTACAAGTAGACACAATTCATAACTCTCAGTACTCTTGTTTGATCCTGCCATGAAGACTCCTGGCATGTCTGTTCTTTACAATGGTTTCAGTCTTGTAGAACCAAAATCATCAGAACCAAAATTCCTGGATCAGGAGAGGTGTGAGGCTGAATTAGTCAGCTAACCTCTCTCTATGCCGTCTTTGGCAGTGAGCTGGGCCCTTCACCAAATTCTGTATCAACACAGTCCAAGCTATCCCCAGTGCACAGGAATCCATTGGCCTTTGTGTATATGCCATTAATATCTATTATTTTTATATTTATTTGTGTTTGACAGGATATTATAGAAGTATCTAGATACAATTTATTTAAAGTGTTTAGATTCTGAAACACAAGGCCCAACTGTCAAGGAGAAGAGTGAGACTATAAAGCTGTTCACTGTCCAGTTAAGTTTTTGCATTTGCCTCTAAGAGACAATGTTAGCCCTCAAACAATAAACCACATTCACTCATAGTCTGGGACTTTATCTATACAGCTATTCATCTCATTTCATGGGAGCACCAGAAGAACTCACAGCTGCAGAAAATAGTTGAAGTCAGAATCCAACAGTAATCCAAGAGATTTTGTTTTTACTTCTTCATCAGCCACTTAATCTGTTCTCGATTTCCAAAAGGTGCTTTCCTTGGATCTACCTGTATCTACTTTGACTGAAACTTGTCTTCCAGATAAGATAAATGATACCTACTGTAGCAGAATGCAGTATACTTCAAAGTGGAATTCAAGTTTGAGAGCTAGAGGGTGTGTGAAGAGAAGACCTATGTGAAATAGATCCAGGAAACGTTTTCTGGTTTAATAGTGGAAATTTGTCTGGAAGATAGTCAAAGTACTAAACAGCTTTTACTAGAAACAATAGACCTGTATAATAACCTGTGCTGGTTTGGTCCTGGGAAAATCCCTATTTTCTTAGAACTAAGCCAATGGCAAGATGCCTGTTGTTTCTTGGGGCATTACCACACTCGTGTCACAATAAGAAAACAATTTTGCAGAAAAACCCTATTTTGAGTGCCTTGTATGAAATCAATTTGCATTTCTATTACTTTCTAATGAAAAACATTGCCGTTTACATACTCTGCTATATTTATAGGACTTCTATAAGCTTGTCAAGTTATCTATTTTGTTAGCCCTCCATTAAGTGCTGTGGAATAATTGTGTTCACTGTGTCAGGCACTTCTGTCTTTTCTTAAGAAAATTAGATGAAAACTAGGAGTTGATACCTTATCTAAGACCAACAGGCCTCCTACTCTAGTACCCTGACAGTGCCCAGTGTCAAATACACTTCAAAGGAAAATAAGTAGAAGTGTCAAATAAATATTAAATAACTACTTGGTACTAGACTTTCCTCCTAATTACCACCACGGTGTCATTAATTTATGCCAAAATAACAAATTATATCTACAGTATAAATTTTTTTTTTTTTGCTGTACCTCTTGTAACTGTTTTTCTCTTTACCCATATAAAGGTCTATACTCTAAGAATTTAAAAACCATTTTAAAATTCCAAAATAAGGTACAGCAAAGCAAATGCAAATCAGCAGACATTACGTTCTCAAACATGAGTAATGACTCAGCGTTGTTCAGATGTGCATTTTGATTTCTACAGCTGCATCTTGCAGTGCAGTGCTTATCAGTCAGATTGAAACTCTAAACAATCTGGTGATTCTACAGTTCTGTGACATCTAATAGCTCATTTACTTTTTTTCTACCTGTCACAACAACATAACAATCTATTTAAAGAGCTCTTATTTAAGACTTGCTTCCTACTAAAAAAACGCTGTATTCTGGGACATGATTCAGAGGGATGGGAGGATTAAATAGGTACAAGCAGATAATATTGCTTTTGGGCCATTCTTTCTGAAGAAACTAACTTCACAAATGCCATTTAGAGTGAGAACTTTCTTATTCTCTGTTTAGGAAACAATATGGTTCAAGTATATCCACAATGTACAAAAACAGGACAAGAAAATATTTAAAATAATCTCTACATTTCATTAAAACTTCCATTCAGACCATCTTGTGTGTTTGTGCATTTAAACATATGGATATGTATCTTTATATAAAGCACAAACATATATAAAGCATGTTTTTCCATATCATATGGATGCACTTAACCCCCATATGTGACATGGAATAATGGGTACATGGTAAACTAAAACATCCCTGCTTGTCATTTGCCATGTTTCAGTATGAGCTAGAAAAGCCTTTACAAGCAAGAAATGTTGAGGTATTGGGAAAAAAATCATATTCTAAAAAAAATTAAATAAAATAAAAGGGTATTTTTCAATGGAAACCGAAAAATTCCCTTCAAACACGAGGGCCAACTGAAAGCAGTCTCCAGGGGAAGAAAACAAAACCCAAAACAACCCAGAATAAAATCTTGATTGATGAAACAATTCTAAAATGTCAGAAAAAGAAATTATTCTGAGCAGAAATTAGCTAATTGGTGTAGCTGATTATGGACAAGTGTTAAAAGAATAGCAGCCTGATTCAGAAAGCTAAGACTAAGTTTAAATGAAATGAATGCAGAAGACTGGCTGGAGAACAAGTTTACGATTCAAGAGTAGCAGAAAGAAGAGATATAAATTGAAAGGATGTAAGACCATATTGGCTGTACATGCTCTCAAGCGGAAATTCAGAAGATCTGGAAAGTTAAAATTACAGGTATTGATTTCACTAAAAAGATAAAAAGTTACTATTATATTGGAAGATCTCATTTGGCTCGTTCTGGGTAACAAGTTTAGTATGTATTACTTGTCATAGTACAAAGAATTCTTAATTGCTTGAGATGCAATTTCACAGCTCAAGTCTTCAAGTGAATCCATGATTGCTTATTTAGTGCTGGTGTATATTTTAAGAGTTGTGGGAAAAAAAATTCTCTGGAGTAATTTCTTTTTCAAAAATGAAAACTTGACTTTTTGGCATAGCAACCAAGTTCTCTCTACTGATAAAAACCCAGCTTCTTGTTATCTCACTAATACTTGGCTAAATATGTTTTGTTTTCAGGAGGCAACTGAAAGGAATCTGACGTATGAACAGCCTTTATGACTGGTGGTGATGGTTTGATGAGTGAAATCCCTGTTCTTCTTCAGAACAAATTTTATATCAATAAACTTTTTCTCTGCACTGAAAAATAGAGACTTCAAAACAAAACAGTTCAAAGGTGAGAGAAGTTTTTAAAAATTCTCATGAAATACTTAATTTGGAGAAAACAGCTTTGTCATAATATTCAGGTGCTCATTGGTAATGAAATTTTGGTTTTCCTTCTTACTGTTTAACCTTTGTGATAACCAGGACGCACTCAACATTGTTTATTATCTTGAAAATTTTCAGGTCCCTGATAGGCCTAATTTTTTTAAAAAAATATTCTTTGTAAATGCAAAAGATGATTAACCTATTAAGTACAATTCAAAGCTAAAAGAAATGCAGTTACAGTATATCACTTAAAATGACTTAAAATTAAACTATCTTTAAAAAATTCTCACAGAGGTATTTCAAGATTTTTGCATGGGCTGAGAAAAGCTGTACTTAATACAATATCCAAAGAGATTAAGGGGATTCAGTTTTTATAGACATAAGATTGTCAAAGGGAAACCTTTTAGAAAATTTAATGGCAGGCTTCAGAAAAAGGTAAATATGATCCAGCTTCATGGGCTTCAGCCACCAGAGGATGATACAGCCTATTTGTAAACAAATGGTTATTTATTAGCTGTGGTATTTGAGAGATGATGATTGCTAGGGATTTATGAGTAAGTCATCTCTTTTCTCTTAATTGTGGCAATGACTCAATTTTCCTAGCTAGAATGGAGTTTCAGTATGTTCCACCAATCTTGCAATACATTTTATCACTTGGGTATTTGGAGTTTTTTCTTAACTCTAAGCAAGAGTGATCATAAGACGTGATATCTATGGGGAGCATTTACCATGACAAAGCACTGCATACTTAGCAGAACTACAGTCAAAATATTCTTTTCTGTTTCATAACAAAACTTCATTTGTAATTTGATGTAGAAGTAAATACCACTGCTATTGCAAATGACAGCAGGGAAGAAATGGTAAATATTAAGAAAAAAGAAAAGTATAAAGGTTGCATAATAACCCAGTTAATTCTACTGTACAAAGGTAAAGGAAGCTCCTATTAACTTGTGCTTATTAACACAATCAGTTTTTAAATACAGACCACCACACAGTGTGTGGGAACGGGTCGGTTCCTGTCTCCAGAGCTCTAGTAAATTGGGCAACATAGTTGAAATGACCAGAAAGTAGTTCACTGGATTTTTTTCCTTTGACCTTGCAAATTTTCCTTCACTGAACTTTTCCAGGAAGCTGCTTTTTGAGCTTCTACATACACTCCTGTCTTTTAACTTCATGGGCTTAAATATGTCTCAGATACTTTCACTACTTGAATATTCTGATTTAGAATTAGAATTTAGAACATTCTGATTTTCCTCCTCAGAGGTATGAAAGAAACACAAAGTACAATGTAGACTCTTGAAAGTATTCTAAGAATGACTGATTCATGTCAGGTTTCAGTAAAACCTTGCCATTATGAATTTTTGGGGAAATAGGTATACGTTATTTATAAAAGCCCAAAGAACAACAGGACTATGTTTGGAAAGTCAGTGCAACCGCCTGGCTGTTGAAAGCAAAAATTCTAAACAGATGTTACATCATATGTACACACTCTCAACCAGTTTGTGTTGGTGGGTGCAGCACAGACCTCTGACACGCAAACTAGAAAAGTACTTCAGTTGTGAAAAGCTGTCCCTCTTCTGTGATTCAGCCCCAAGAAGCAGGTGAGACATGCATGTGATCTGGCTTATAGAATTATTACCTGGCAGGAGCAAAACACAAGTTCTAGGGGCAGACAAAGGTAATACCTATCTATCATTTTCTTAACAGAAATCCTCCACGGATGCTATTTCCCTTACATCTATATCACAGTCAGATTCCTTGGTGGCCTTCCCAGTCAAATAATTTCTTTCTGAGATCCAGACTGTTCCCACTCCTTTCTATTAACTTTGCATTTTAACTCCACTTTTCTCTGCCTTCATTTCTTTTTCTAATAATTTCAGTTACTCTCTCTTGCCCTGTGCTCCGTTGTTTTCCCCATCCTTGTAACACTCAGGTCCAGCTCCTAATGCTTCACTTAGGCAGTTTTTCTTTCATTGCTGCGACATCAGCAGGGGTTCTTTTACAGTAAAAGAGAGATAATCTCCTGCTACAAGCTCTGTTCTCCAAACCACAATCCTTGTCAAAGAGAGGAGGAATTGCACAAAGCCCCACTTGGCCCCTTTAGTCCAGGCAAGGAGCAGATCCAAAGAAGATGAAGCTTTGGAGAAGGTAACCAAATCCTAGTGGCTAAAAACATGGAGTCTTTTTCTCTTTTTCTTTTTTGCCAAGGAGGTTATAAATGCAAGCCAAATGTAGGCAGATTTTCACAGGGTAGTTCATGCCAAGCTTTAGGCCACTGCTCCAGAACATAAAGGTAATACAGTTTCCTTGGTAATTGTAAATATTTCTCATAGGAGTAAATATCTTTTCCTAAGAAATCAATTGTCAGGCATGGACCTGCTTGCTTAAGCTTTCCAAAACAAGTAAAGTACTACATTCATTTCTTTCTGAGGCAGACACCTGCCACGGAAATGTTCGAGTTGAGTATTTAAAATTTAGCAAAATTGTATTTTATCTGAAGACACTTAATAATGGGGAAAGACAGTGTCTTAAATAAGGGGATTTCTTATGTGTTTATTTTAGATTTTAACTGTACTCGGCATTGTGGGGATTATTTCCTCTCAAGGGGATGAGAGTCATTTTGCAGACAATCTTAAAAACAAAATTTAACTACAGCTGTCTGCTTTGTTCTTCAAGGGCACGGAGATGCTTCAAAAGGGCTGAATTATGAACTGAACAAAGCTTGTTTTAATAATTTCTGTATATGCATTTGCAAGGCATCTGAAAAAATACCCATGTGAATTCATCAGATGCAGTGATACTGGGTGTGTTTCCCAGGATGAGATTAGGCAGATTGCCTTGGGTTTGCTCCACAGGGGACAGGTCAACTACCTTTATTGCATGCCATCAGCAATGTGCCACTGAGACATTTCCAAAAGATTAAATACTTCTCAGGATTAAGAGGCCTGGTTAAAACAGAAAATTTCCTTTTTTGTTTTTGCTACATGTAATGCCTATTAGGGGGCTATAAAGGGGATTATGGAATCATAAATCATCAACAGTATTGTTTGTTGAGGTCTTTTTGTTCTTATTGCCTATATTTATGAAAGTACATGCATTTTCAAATTGTATATGCAAGTATATTTTTATTAAAATAAGTGCAGAATAATATGTTGTTTAGCCTCCCTGGACAACTGCTACATTTCTCAAGTTACTGTGCCAGCTAAGCTTTGCTTTGTGGTTGGAAGTGGCAGTTGGTATAATTATTAAAGAGAAGAGATTTTCAAGGATTCAAAGGATTGCTTATCAGCAAGTACTCTTTATGTGACTCGATAATAATTCCCTGTTCTCTAGTAGAAGTTTCTTTAAAATTCCCTCTACAATCAAGAAGAATGAAATTTAAGAACTATGCTAATAATGGTAAACTCTATTTCTTGTTAATTATTTCTCAGTGTCACATAGTCACTCTTTCAGTTTATATGATCTGACTGACTAATACAAGAGTCACATATTTTGGAATTTACTTTTTTTTGATTGAAATGTCATTGAGTACAAGATACAGAATCTCAGTCATTGAAATAATTACTAAAACAATTACCAAAGCCTCACGTGACACTTCCATATTTTTAGTATTATTTTTTTTCATTTTCTTTTGGAAGCAGTTGTAACCTCTCCTTGTGTTTGCTCAATACACAAATGAAGGCTGGCATGAGGTTCATAATTTCACAACATTACAGGTCAGTCTCAGAGGCTGCAGGACTATGGATGGAGGATCTTATTTTTGGCTGAAGTCTCACAGAGCCCCCACTTTATCTTTCCAACTTTTTTGCTCCTGAATCTGACCCTGTATTTAAAATGGGCGTCATGCAGTGAAGCACAGAAGTTCAGATGGCATAGATCTATTTTGAAACTTTTACTTCCAATACATCTCCTCTAGAACTTTAAGAAAATCAGTCTCAGATCAGGGTCCTATTGTGCTAGGAGCTGTACCACAAAAAAAAACCAAAAAAACCAAAAAAACCCACAAAGATACAAAGATGACTCCTACTCCAAAGAACAAAAATAAAAAGGACAACTTGGGGGGAAGTAATAATTCTGGTAGATTTTAATAGGCACTTAGGTATTAATATAAATATTAGTAGGCATTAATGCTGTATAGGAAGACAAATTCTGACATTAGAGATCATGCTATATCAGACTTTTAACTAGGTAAGAAATACCAAAACAAGTGCCAATGGAAATTGTCTGAGATCAGTTAGACTGTACTTTCCACTTCTGCCAGACTTAATCTCAGACTAACTGAATTAGTTTTAACTAGATTTAACTTAGCCTATCTGGAGAAAGACTGACAAAAATAGATATATCCACTTGCCATATTTGTACTAACACTGGCTGAGGTTAAGACTCAGAGACAAAACAGGACCCTGTACTAAGAAAACATTTCATTGCCACTAATTCCATGTTCATAGTCAGTGTTCCAGCTGAGGATACATTAGGATCCTTACTTCTTTGCAGCTTATACTTTAGAACTAGGATAAGAGTTTTCCTTAGCAGCTGCCCAGCTGTTGACATTTTTCTGCTCTTTTAGAACTCTTTTATTTTTTTATCATAGGACTGCAGTCTTTCTGTCAAGCTTAGCAATAATGCACTGCGTATGTGTATCTTTTACAAAATATTCATATTGCACTGATTTTTAAATTATTTCTTTTGTCTCATGTCTCCTGCTTTCAACATTTTTTTAAGCCTCAATCCTTTGAAATATTTTCTCTCTTTGGGGCAGGAACGTTGAACTCTACCTGATGCCTAACTCAAGTGTGGAAAACAATGCAACATATCACATATACTAAGTTTGGGATATTGAAATGTCAAGTGTAATTCTGAAGAAGGTATGAAGGTCACCCAGCCTAAGCAGACAGACTGAGCCACCATTCCTGAGATACCTGCAGCCAGAAAAGATGAATGCAATCATGGCATAAAATAAAGCCATTCAAACCTGGCAGCTCCCTTGGAAGACGATAACAGGGCAAATTTTCCATGTTTGGCTCAACAAAGTGACAAGCAACTGCAGGATAGCCTAGTGACAATAGCATTAGAGATTTCCAGTACTATCAGTGTACTTTGGAATGCAGGATACATATCTAAGGTCTCTGAAGAGTTAGCACTTAGTAACATCCTAACATTGTCTCCTCATTTACCATTGCTCACATTAAACTGCGCAGTGCTGTACACATGCCAGCTTCCATTTTATTGTACAGGATCTGTTTTGTTAGGGAATGCTCATTAAGTTCTCTTCAGTTAGCTATTAGGCATGTTATATAGGCTTCATCTCTGTTTTTGTGGAATGCGTGTTTAAAGTCTACTTCTTAAGGCCCATGGCTGTACCAGGCCCACACTGTTTGGGTATCAGTGGTGTGTTTATTGTGTACTGGAAAACTGAAAGTGAAATAGATTTGGGGTGTGTGCAGACTGCAAACTTAGCAGAGGTCTGAGCAAGCAGAGCATGCTTCTGTCTGAATTACACATGGCCAAGCATCAGTGGCCTTGCAGTGCCATAACATGGCCAATGATTAATCAGCCATATGACTCTTCAGAGGAGGGTCCCAATGTTGTGAAATACAAGGGCAGGTGGATCTGTAGGTTGTGTGAACTCCAGAAGCCTTTCTAAGCCTGTAGGGAATGCTACAAGTGTCCTGTATTTGACCATGAAAAGCACTAAGGCACATCAAGGGGCACAGCAGCCCAAGGTCCAGCCGCTAAGGTGCCACACAGATAAAATCATATTCATGAACATATGTCTAGTTTTTTACCCTCTTCCACAAGCCAACCCTTCCAATATCAAAAAGTGTTTTGATTTTGACTCTTCCTTACAGAGTAAGGAAAGCTCTGACATACTTAGAGCAAATAATTATAATAATTACTTGACAGCAGTATTGTTACAGTGTTCTACCTGCTCTCTCATTCTCCACCATTGCACCAGCAACTCATTTGTTCAGTCTTGACTTGTGTGAAGCACTGCAGTTTCTTTCCAGCTCCTCCAGTGTTTCTCCTCAGTGGAGAGAAACTGCAGTGCTGTGCAGGACCTGAAAATGTGAGTACAAAAAATATGCTTTGCAGTTCTTCAGTTGGCAGAATGCCCCACCGTATGACCCAGCCTGCAGAGAATGACCTGAAACTATGGAAATGGGACACAGCCTTTCCCTCTGCCATGAACAGCTGTACTGCACCTACCTCTGGCCTCAAAGATAGTGAGGGATTATAGTTCTGCTTATAGCAATGTAGCTCACATCATCCATTAACTTTGTGCATGATAAAAATGCTTCATTGTGGTGATACATCCTCTCTTGCAACCAGCTCACAAAATTGGCGAGATAAACTTGAGAGAACAAGATGCACTATTCTGAAAGATGATACAGTTTATTTACATGCTCTGCAGATCAGAGAGCTTGAGAAGGGAGTTTGCCTCCAAAATAAAATTGCTTGGTTCTATTCCATGTTCCAATTCGCAATCATATACTATTTGCTGTTCAATTACTGTCCTTGTAACTTCTTTATTTCTACTACTGTCTATATTTCTGATGCTGAACTTTTTCATATTTTTCTCCATATAATTAACTTTGAATTTTCTAAGCGAACTTTCCTTGGTTTACTTATTTCCTTCCTGTATTTGCAACCTCCTTTTGCTCTTCTCCTTTATCTCTGTTTTTCACTAATATTTGCAACACTTTCTAATTTAGCACAATCTATGAAACTTATTTTTAATACTCTTTTAGATTAGAAAAAATACTGTTAAATAAGACATGTTTAAGAGACTGTACTGCTTCCTTTGTTACATTCTCAATGACTCGTTGCAGCATCCAACTTGAAGAAATCTCTTTCCCTAAAGATTGATGTGAATAAATGGTAGGACAGATTGGTTAGGGAGCATATTTTGTTCTGAGGAACTGGCACCTCTCTGATATTTCAACAAAAACCTCTCCTACCTTACACTCAGAGAGTTCACAAACTCAAGTTTTACTAATTTTAACCAGAAGATTCACAGACTGTAGATGTACCTAGAGATTTTTGTATAAATCCACTGCTCTGAAGAAACTGTCCTATCCAGTCACATCAATCTATTAACTCTAACTTCGGCTCCTTCCATGCATGCTAAAATCCTGCTCTGCATGCCATTCTTGTCCAAGTACAGCCAGCTGAAACAAGATGATGTGCTGTTTATCTTCCTGCAAGGTAGCAGGTAGAAATGGTACTGTGCCCATACTGCTCACAATATTTTGGCTGTCAATCATCTGCTACAAGTACCTGAACAGTGAAAAACTCAGAGATAACTCCTCTCCAATATCCACTACCAACAATCTTTGGTCAAAATGTTCAGGTGTAATCAAGATACCAAGAAACCAGGGAATTTTCTGTTATATCTTTCTCAATTCCACATTAATTTTGGTAAAACATAAACCTATTTATTCAATTATTTGTTTAATGGTGAAATTTTATTGCCTTTTTAAGACTTCTGTATGGCAGAAAACTCAGTCTAGCATTTAACCCAAATAATCAGCTTTTTCTGACTCTATTCCTACTAAACATCTGAAAAAATACAAAAGAGCAATTTGTTTAATATATGTGAAATGCTATATTAGTAAACATATTTAATAGAGTACATCATGCATGTTTATATTTTGTTTTGCAAATCTTCATGCATCCTGTGAAGTTCAGTTACATTTTTAAGTATTTCTCATAACAATGCAGACAAGACTCTTCCAGCTCAAAAGAATTTTTATATTTTTTCTTAGCGATTACCAGTTTGACTGTTGGTTCTGCAAAGTGAAATGGACCCCAGCATAGCTGTCTGGTAAAAATCAATATATAGCTTAAAGATGTAAATATTTTATTACAGACCTTTTAAGGTACCTCTCATCATTGTATTTTTCAGAAATGTCTTGCCATTTGCATTTCTTTCTTAGCTAGCAACTACTCGAGTTCAAGTTTGAACTGAATCTAATTGACTTCACTACCTGTTCTACTGCCTGAAGCTACCTTTTTTACTACCTGAAGCTGTAAGACACAACTTCAAAAATAATGTGAAGGAAGAATAAAGAGGTATTGTCATCAAAAGAGGGAATCTCCTGCAGCCACTATTCCTGCCCTTGCTCTATTCCCCCTCTTACATCACCAGATGTACTTATGTGACTACACTGTGAACTGGATAAACAAAGTAACCTGGACAATCTCTAACTGCTTGCTGGAGGGGATATGGGATTATTTTGATCCAGACAGGTTTTCTGATCTAATTTCCTAAATACTCAGACAAATACTTCACTGCATCAAGGGACACTAAAAAAAGCAGAGCACCAAAGTCAGAAGGACAGGACTGCAGCAATGTCAATTTGATGCTTTGAAGCTGTGATACTGGAAAAGTGTAATTAAAATCAAATGGTACCTAAAATACATCAGTGGCCCTAGCAAACTGTGATGAAAAGGTATTCATGAGAGATTTCCTGGAAAACACCAATCTAGATACCATAGTTATTGAAACAAGGTAAATTATTAGCTAGTTGGTAAAAGCATAAAACCTTTTTTTCCTTAAGTGTTTCATATTGCCTGATAAGAATTCCTCCCTAGACTATGAAGAAACTATTTATTAAAGCTTTGCTTATTTTGGCTTCCTTACTTACTTTTAAGCCTTCTCAGAATTTTGGCCTTACCTTTTGGCTGCTTTATTTTTCTTCCTAATTTCTTCCGAGAGATTTTGTCAGAAATCCTTTTGAAAAATCAAAGTAAATTACTTCCTCAAGATGCCCTTTATACACTGTACTGTTGACTCAAAGAATTTGGCTGGTCAAGAATGTGTGATTTACCCTTGTGGCAGCCAGGCTGGTTTGATCATATCAGCATATATTTATCCAAGCATTTCATTACTTTCTCCTTAATTATGCTGCATCAGTTCTTATAATACTGAAAAGAAGTTTGCAAACCTGTGATACTTGGAGTCATTCTTGAATCCTTTTAAAGATGGGAACAATGCTAGACATTTTTCAAACATCGCAATTTTTTGTTTTAAGTGATGTACAGATTTTAGAGCTTCACTTTCATATTTTATGTTTCTCTTTTGCTCTGAGTTCTTTTGTCTTTTAGTCACAAGCAACATGTAGTGAAGAAGTATTTTCAAAGATAAGCTATGTTTTCTTGAGGCCATAAAAATACTAAAAAATAGCCTAAAAGAGGTTATTTATTACTTAAAATATTTCTTAACATTAATATGTTTTAGAAACCTCAATAACAAGAGCTGTCAGAAATAAAATTGTTTTGAGAATAATTTCAGTAATATTTTCTTTATAAAAAGTCTCAAAAGGAATTAAATTATTGCAAAAATTGCACAAAGTAATTTTAAAGGGCTTTTCACTGAAAAATTAATGTGAGGGTAGTGACCATTTATCCCATAAAATAGCAACAGGAAGGCCTTTATATTTAAAATTAGTATTTTATCTGTCTCTTTCTGCCTCTTTCCTAATTCCATTTTTATCCACTTTGTTCAGTTTCTCTTTTCCTTCCCTACTCCTTAGGAAAGAGGTTTGCTTTGATCTTCATTATATTTTGTGGGTTTTTCTTTTTTAACTATAATTTTAGTGGTAGGACAGTAAAATGAGCATGCCTTGGATGTTCCTACCATAACTAAAAGTTGTGTAGCTGCTAATAATCCTCTGGACAAACATACTATTTTTGAAGTGAAAAGAACTCTTAGAGATCACTTAGAGGTAAATTTTCTGGTACTGAACTTAACATTAACAAAGGGGATTACATATGAGGATCAAAGGACAATTAAACCCCATTGTTGTTTAATATTGGAAAAAATAGGAGTGTCAAGACTATACAGCTGAAATGCAATTTCTAACCACTGAAAGATATGTGCAAATCACTTCCAAACATATAAATATCCAGCATTTTCCTATAATGCATTGAAAATTGATTTAGAATCAGAGAAAGTTGACTGGTTTTATTTTAGCAGCTATCTAAAGAGTCTTATTTCAGTTATCTGCAGTTTTTTTAAAATCTAAATGAAATATTTCTGTGTGGTAAAAAAATACTACTTCAATTTTCTACTTTTAAACTAGAAAATACAGCAATTAGAAATTGTGTCATGTCTTGTAATGATCACTTAAAATAATTATTCCTTTTGATAGTACAAACTATTCTACTTCATGAAGAATCAGTGAATTTGTGAGAAAGTGGGCAATATGTGAGTACAGTTCGGCAGGGCAGTGGTGAGAGTGTGGTGACACAAATCACATCTCGATTCTCTGTGGCTGAATCCCAAGGTATGTTATAAAGTAAATGCAAAAGATCTGGCTTTGAGCACCATGACCTAGGGAAAGTTGTCTCTGCCCATGACTGGGGACTTGGATTCAGTGATGTTTAGAGGTTACTTTTAACCCAAAGCATTCTATGGTTCTCTGAAAAAATAAACTTAATAAAGCAACATTTCTTGGATGCTGTCATAATTTCTCTACCGTCTAAGCTTACAAAAAATTATATGCAGAAATCTCCCCAGCATTTACCAAGAATGCTGTGAAAAGTATCTCATGAAGAGCTACAATATTATTCTGGTCTGTGAAAAATTTTTTAAGCCTGGCTCTGTCTCACATGACTGAGTGGTACTACATTATTTCTCCTGGTACCAGATTCCAAAAACGCCTTCAAATGTGAGATATCATGGTTATCAGGGATGGAGATAGCTGAAGATGGTACCAACAAAACAGAGTAAAAACAGTGGCTGCTTGGATAGCATGTGCTTCTGAAGAGAACTGTGGTAGGAAACAGTATTCAATCTGAAGAAAATTCTCAGGGGGATCTTACCAGTGTATACAGCTAACTGAAGGGACAGCGCAAATAGGCTAAAAGCTCTTCCCAGTGGTGACCAGTGACAGGACCAGAGCCAATGGGCACAAACTGAAATACTGGACTCTCCCCCTGAAACCAGGAAACACCTTTTCACCACGGTGGTGACTGAGAACTGACACAGACTGTCCAGGAATGCCTTGGAGTCTGTCCATGGAGATATTTAAAAGCCACCGAAGCATGGTCCTTGACAAACAACTCTGGATGTCCCAGCTAGAACAGGGTGGTTGGACCAGGCAACCTGGGGAGGTTATTACAGCCTCTGCCATTTTGTGTTTCTGTGATAATCCTTTCATGATGGAGTAATTTTGCACCAGGAAAGGCAAAACAATGCAGTAGTAAAAAAGCGCTGAGTTTTTGTCCAGACTTTCTGGCATTTCAAAGTATTTGTAGATCTGATGCTGCAGAAGTGCAGCAAGAATATGTTGATATAAAATATTAATAACTGGGGGATTGAAAAATACTATTTCTACTGCATAGAAATATAAAAGGTAAGACCTTGTGAATGTAGTCACTAAAATACACTGAATCATTATATTTTTCATTTTCAAGTAGGTACTAGGAGTACAGTCCCTTCTGGTAGCACTGCTCCTCCTATTTTCTTTAAAAGCGTTTGTGGGAAGAGGCCAATTTTCTAAACAAATTCTAGATAATTTATCCCTAATTTTTTGCACATATGAATATTCACTTTTAAGAAATATGATCAAAGTCTGATATATGAATCTTTCAATAAGAAATTACAGTACAAATAATCTTGCCAGAATAATTTTTAAAAATAGAGAGTAAATAATCAGGACATAATGCTCTAAAGAATGTAACACTACAGCGAAGTCATTCAAAAGACAAAGGTTATTTGATGAAAACTTTCTAATTGCTAGAAGGCTTTTGGAAATGCTGGAAGATACCAATTTTTTTTACAGGCAATAATGTAAGTAGTAAATAACAGAGTTTGTATTTTATCCAATTTTGCTTTTAACATTTGGAAATGGTTTACTTACACTCAGAAATAATGAAGGAACAAGAAAATTTCTTCCTTACCAACATGGAATATGCTGTTAGCATCAATTTAGTTTATTAGAAGTCAATCACTGTTACAAGTTTCCTCTGTCAAAAACTCAGAATTTTAAGATAAACTCTGTCTCGACATCTGAGTAGGTAAAGCCTAAAAGATGATCACTTCTGGACTTTAATTTCTGAGTTCCATCCTTTTGGATGATGTCTTGGATCAAATGACTTCAGAACTGACTTCAACTACATGGAAATATGCTTAATGCATTCAACTTAGTCAAACATGCCATTTGATATCTCAAAGGAAAATTTCTGGTTTTGCAAATTTTGGAAAAGATTTATAATAAATTGCAGTTGAAGAAATGCTTTAGGCCGATATGGCTGTCCTCAAAGCATACTGCACTGGCAGACAATGCACAAATCTAAAGTTTCTCTTAAGCAAAAGTTATGACCCATTGCCTTATAAATAATACTAATTTCAATCTGACCTCCCTCTGCAAAACCACCCTGGGAAAAGAACTAAGAAAACTTTCAGGTCATGCAAAATACTTAAACGCTGTGTGGCCCTTTCCAGTCACTTTTTAAAGTAGATGTAGATTTTGTCTTACTGTAGGGGAAAAAAAGCACATTAATTCATGACCCTGTTCTGGGGGATGAGGCAACAGGGAGATAAGTTTCTATGCTTTTCACAACAGCTTTGACTCAAAATGAGGCCCTACAACACAGGTGAAACAAAGAACTTCCAAACCATGCCCAAGAGGCTCTAGAAGCAGTGTTTATGAGGGTGCATTTCAATGCTAATAACATGTAGATTATATAAACATAGCCTTACTGTGTCTAACCCAAAGGGCCATGATGAGAAAATAAAGACAAAAAACAGATGAGAGCCGAGGGGGGGGAGCTCAAGTATGTCAAAAGCATTTCTCTTAAAGGGCTTTCCTGTAATAAACAGTATAATGGGAACCAAACAGCCTGGCATAAGATAGAACAAACTCTGGGCTTTCCTGGGATAATGCTCCCAGGAGGGAATAGCAAAGGAAGCGTATTCTCATGTCCAAAGACAATGCAGACCACTAATGTTTCAAGGGCTGTGAAAGGAACAGAGTGTAACAGAGACTAAAAAGTTGTCCCAAGTGACAAGCCTCATTTCTCTGAAAATAAAAAAATTGTCATTTGAAAATTATCCAAAAAATATTTCTTATTCAAATAAAAGAAAATGCATGGAACAACAAATAATAACAAATGCAGTTATAATGCTGTCTTTTAAAATAGGCTGCAATGCACCAAGGCATCTTTATGAGGTATGGAAATTTCTTTCTTCAAAATCAATTAGAAATAAATTGCATCAAAAAAGGCAGCCGATAATACAGTCCTACAAATTCCCAACATTGAATAATAATTTTTGATGGCAATGAAAGAATTGAAGTGGGGATCTATTTTGGCATTATCTTTTCCAGCTCAAATGCTGTATTTGTGTTCAAATTCCAGTGTATGCTATTTATTATGTTTGTAACTACCATTGAAACACCAGCTCTGTGTAATCAAAAAAGTTTGCTGTGAGACTGTCATTCTCACTTGATTCTTACACTTCATCATTTCCACAAACCCCCAGGTATTGTAATACTATACAAGTTATCATTATTCTCTGCTGTTCTATAAATTAATTTCCTATTCACAAGACAGAACTTGAATCCAATTGAATCCAGTTGAGACTTTGAAAGGCAGATCTCAGGTGTAATACAATGAGGGAGAAGGGAATAGGTCTGATTTTTTTCCATAAAGGTCTTACCTTAGAAGTACACTCAAGACCTGAGAGAAGTCCATAACAGCCCACTTGAAAGCTTACAGAAAGCAAACCACCAGCATTCCAACCTATGCATCCTACCTTGTCTGAGAAAGGCAGGAGAAATGTCAGTACAATGTGAAAATGACTTTCCATTTCTGACTCTTTGTGATAAACTGGATGCAAAATGAGAAAGTAAAAAGTCTGCCTTGGAGAAGAATACAGACAGGATGATAGGATGCAGCCCTTTGCATTGCAACACTCTGGACTTGATCCATGTCAGAGTGATCAAATCAATAAATTCTCCCTGTGAATTACAATTAAATGTAAATACTTAACTAGATATGTGGACAGAATAGCAGTTCTTAATAATATAGTACATATTAAAGGATTAAACTAGGCTAAGAATGGTCTTTCTTTTCACAGATGGGTGAAGCAAGTTACTTCAGAATGAGCAGCATTGCAACCCCTGAACACACCTAGAATTTCTGTAAGCCCACAAGGAGGGATTCGAATTTTAGTGTTCAAATCATGGAGTTCCTCATAGGAGGAATTATTCACCATATAAAAGTGCTTGGAGGTCTCAACATTATTTGCTTTTAGAAATGTTTTTTATTAATTGAAAAGGAATTTTAAAATTTCATTTTATAATCATGAATATGTTTGCAAAATGCAAGAATTACTCTAGTTGTGAGTTACCAGCAAAAAGTAAGTATAATTTATACCTTTTTCCTTGTAGCTCTTTTTTTTCTTTCTGTGACTCACAACCTCTTTTAAAGCAACAGCTCTGCAACCTGTCTGAGCCCCAGATATTTTATGCAATATTATTTCTATTATTTGATCATTTAAGATAGTATCTCAGAAAGGCAGTATTTGTAAGAAAAATGTTATTTTAACCATTATAAAAGCATATAGAACTAAAACCAGCAGACAAAAATATCAGTTCTCATTGATACTGAAGTGAGTGAGGTTAACTCTGTTTTAGGTTAGGACATAATTTATCCCAGAGTTTTTACTTATTTAAAATAAGTGAATAATATCAAATAATTGCATCTGAAAATAAAATAATTGGGTCAATACTATAACTGATTATAGTAGAAGCATTATTTAAAGTTAATACTCAAGAAAAATATATTATTTATACACAAAAATCAATATAGATGTCTTTCCCTTTTTGGGCAGAACACTCTGGAAAAATTGTTACAAAATACCACAAGAGAAAATAAAGTTCCTGAATCTGAACTCTCTGGAAAGGGCTATGGAATTTTTGTTTGGTTGGTTTTTGCTCATCTGTCTCTCAGATACAGAATTAGGATAGCTTGTAAGTTCTGCTTGGAGAAAAGATTGTAGGACAAAGGACCATACACAGCCATCTTCCATATTTCCATACCTGGATATAAGGCAAATATAAGAGGAAAATAAATTATTTATATATTGGTATATATGTAAAAAAATTTGGTTTATTTAATGTTTACCACAAATACTTTTCCATTGTTTCTACTGAAAATAAGATAATTTTAAACTGGTCATACTTTACATGGTTAATATGTTTCTTCACATCTAAAATTGACTTCTCTAGTCAAGGCTCAGAGTGCCATACAGGAAATCATTAAGAAGTATTTTATTGCTTTCCAGCATGTTTACATGAACTAATTTTATAACATACCTGCAAAGATGGAAGAAGCCAAAGAAATATTGCTGTAAGCTATTTTTAATACAATGTAGTCAGCAGATAATTGTGTTTGCCTTAATGTTAACTAATGCCCCTCCTACTGTGTTTTAAAAGGAAGTGGATCAGCAGGAAACATTTAATTTACAGCAGCTTCTTGCTGTTTATGTGAAAATCAGCTAGCAGAATACCAAATGGTTATTTTATGTATGATTTATTTCTTCCTTATTGATAAAAAATCCTCTCTTGGAAGAAAACACACATACCAAAATCAGGCAGAAATATTTTAAAAATACATGAAATGTCAAAAGTTCAAATTTTTTTACATATTATACTCTATTGTAGTCAGACTTCTTCAGAGTATTAAGAATATTTGTGAAAATGTGTCCCTCAGAGCTGTAGCTAAGGAACACAGTTGTACTCAACAATTCTATATCCTAAAGTTTAATACTGTTAATCACTTTCAATGCCACTCCTAAAAATGCTCAGCAAGAAATCTGAAAAGCAAAAGCAGAAAATTTTCTCAATTCTGTTTAATTGTTTCAGGATGTTTGGTTTTCCTTTCTTTTGAGGGACCAGACTTCATTTTCATTTTGTCTGATTGACAGTACATATCTTCATAAAGACCACCTATAGATGAGCTTACACAAAATTCCATACATTGTTTTCAAGGATTTTTAAATCAACCTACAGCTAGCTTGTTGGGAATGCCAAACAAGAATATAGGGAAATAAAACAAATAGTTGCCATTTAGCCTCTAGTATAATTTTAATATTACACTGAAGGGTTATTTCACTTAGTCTTATTTTCTTACACTTTTAGGTACTGCAACTCACAGTCACTTCAGAAGTTTATCTATCAAAAACACATATTCTAGAACTGGTTGTGAAGTCTAGTGTTTTTAAGGAATTTTTAGCGCAGTTGAGAAAGGAATTTGGTCAAATATCTGCTTTAATTTCCTGGATTTGCCTGTTAACTATTTCCCTGGAAAGCACAGGGATATCCAGCAAAACCAGGACTGGCTAAAGAAAATGATACAAGCAGTTGAGAAGGTTTACACAGAAACAGCTGGAACTCCACTTAGGATCAATACAACAAAACAACTTGTGAATACGTACTCTTGTAAAACTGGGGAAAAGAAAGCCTCATACTGATACTGAAATTACTTCTGTGATTCTTGTTTATTTCAAAAATGCTTTACAATTAACTGTATAGATGAGGTACAGGTTCATAAGTTTCAATTTTTTGGCCTCCTAGATAAAGAACATAAAGAACTCTATATCCAGACAAGGCAAGAGCAAAGCAAGTCCAGCTTCTCTTCCCCCAGCCCTGCTCCTCCTTTTCCATCCCATCCTTTTCAAATGCTCTGCAGTTGATATGTAGATGAATTTGGCTAGGAACTGTAACATGGCATTTTTAGCCTCATTTTTTCCAACAGATGTAGATTTAAAGCTCTTAAATTTCATAGCTCTTCCTGAGTGTAGTTTTTTCACACCACTCAGGTTAAAATAATTAACTAAATTAACTGATCATCTGAGATGCTGCACAGAACAATGTGTGTCATGAGAATACCACAAAACCTAGAAGAACCTTTCTTTTGCATACAAAGGACACCATTTGGATTTTTTGAAAGATCCAAATGACACCATTTACTTTTTTGTTGGTTCGCCTGGTTTTAAATTAAAACTAGTCCAACAGAACTATGCAACTAAAAAATGTGAGGCAAAGTAAATGTAATCTTTCCTTACACAATACTTAATAAAACAATAAGGTACACCAGTAGCATAGCAAACCATCCTGTGTTCCACTGCCAAAATGAAAACTATTACTTATACTGAAAGACTAAGAATGTGGCTGCTGAAAATTAGGGGTTTACTTGCTTTTGTAATTTATATAATCTTGAAATTATTAGAAATAAAATGTGGCATGGCAATAACAAATGTCTTGGAAATTGTTTTTTTCTTACACCATTTCTATATAATTATTCTAAATATAGCAGTATCATAACAATTGTAATTTGAGCATGTTAAAAATAATAAAACCAAACAAATCAAATAATGTAAGAAGAAAATCTTTTTAAGGCAAAATAATATAGCTGGGGGGAAAAAAAGCACTACCAGAAAAGCTGGGCATGAAGTATACAAATTACTTGACTGCTAAAACATTGCTGTATCAGAAAAAAACTATTTTCTCCTCACAGAGAAAGTATTAAACATTTCACATGTATTACATGACTTTTATAAGTAATATAGTAGTTTCTGATGAGACAGACCTCATAAATGAGGACTTCTATGTGTCTTACCTCCTCACAAGAACTGCTTCAACAGAGCATCTTAGCACACTTTTCCTTTAAAAAGATTTTATAGTTTTGTGAAATGTCATTAAATAGCCATAAGACTCACCATTTCAAAAAATGAAATATTATTTCCAGACATACCATTTCATGAAAGAGCTGGTGGCTGGAAATTGACTGTGGGAAAAGAATCATTTCACTATTTAGCAATAATTACAGTACTTAGCTTGCTCAGCTTATGTCTTTTTAACAGGAAAATAATTCCACAGTTCCACACTCTGAAAAACAGCTTTTCTATTTTAGGCAACTCTGTTGCCTAAATAGCTCACAAAGTACTCTAAGTTATGTGGACCCTCAAGTAATTACTTTCACTGATAAATGAGACGCTGAAGGTATGGATGGCCTGTCCTATTACCCAAAAAGAATTGTATCTTAATATAACTTGGATCAGAAATTAAAACCTGGTAAAAATCACAATGAAAATCTAACTAATTAGAAATAGCAATAAGTCATTTAACGAGGAGCAGGTGTGATTTTAGGGAAAAAAAGAATTCTTACTTAAGAGTGTGTCTAACTTCTGAATAAAATAATTTTATGTTTACTCTGGAGATCCTTGCAATTCTCAACTATTACCTTATCCGTGTCTTCTTATTCAAAATTCTTTATTATTGGGATCTTGCAACCACAATGACCTTTTTCCTCTCAACAGTGTTGTGAAATATTTGGGTTATATATAAGGGGCTAGCTTTCAGTGCATTTTTACAGCGTCTCATGCAGCGGATTTTTTGATGCACTTAATACATAATTAAAAGTTTTCTATTATCTGTTAAGATTCTCTAAATTAGTACACACTAAGGAAAACTAGGTAAATTTATTGTGATATATCCATTGAATGGCAGATAAGTAATCATTAAAAAATACTAAGAGGTCACATTCATTCCAGAAGCACCAATCAATCAAACAATAAATCTGCTTACACTTAAAATCTAAAGCAACTTCTTGATTGGTCAGTCTGTGCATCGAAGTCAGCTTGAGGAGTTACTGCCCACATCAAATATCGAACCTCTCTGCACAGCTAAGATTTCTCCTTTTAACTGATCCTAAGAACCTTAATAAAAGCCCTGCAAACAAAGAAAAACCTCTCTCTCACTTTTATCTGTACCTACATAAATACATGCAGTTCTCAGAGAGACTCTGTTTTAATAAAACTTATTTGTGTCTTATACCTTGTCTTATACATAAACCAGTGAGGTTTCTTTTCTTTTCTCAAGCTTTTCTCTCTCATTCCCCAAACCTCATTAATTTCAGATATTATCCACCCTGCCAGAAACATCTGACAAGAGACGTTCAGTGGAGAAATTCAGTAGTCACCCATACCTGTTTTTCAAATGCCTAGAGGGACAAGTCCTGACGTTTATACTTAGAAATTCTATCAAATGAAAATGCATTACTGTTGTCCAGGTCTGTTTATTGCAAGCCTTCAGTCACTCCAATATTACTGGTTATAGCAGTAATTATTACTTTCCCTTCTTACAGTACTAAAAATTATAGTCTTAGAAGAGTCTGCTTTATATGTCATTATAACTTATCTGATTCTCTCAGTCTTACAATATTGTTCCATTAAAGTTCTATTGTGAGTGCAGCCAATTTGCAAACCATTTACTTATCAGTAATACTGTATTCAGCAACCACAGCTCTTGTGTTCACATGTAATTTAAGAAATAGCAATTTAAATATTTTCAGCGTGTAAGTTTTACTTATTTTAAGGTGATACTAATTTTATGCCTCTTTAACTTTTTTTTACACAATGTATTTGAACTCTTTGCAAGCTCAAGCGAACAAGGAGTCCCATACAGTAGCATATGAAGTCCTGCAGTCATTTAATAAGCAATTTTTGTCAACTGATTCTGTGTGAAGAACAAGCATGTTTAATTAAGAACAGCAGAAAATGTTACAATAAATTCCAGTTTTGGATTGAGGCTTGTTCTAACAAATTGTGCATTTTTAACAAGAAGTTATCTAAGAAAGATGATACCAACTTGTCAATTATTTTTAAAACATCCATACTGAGAATATACTTCAGATAAACTAACTAGTGTTGGCTGCTGTAGATTTCCCCTAAACATTTTTCTATAGGGCAAAAATGGTGCACTGAAAATCTGCTGAAGCAATATGCTACTATTTAGCAAGTTCAACATTTAAAAATGGAGTAGGTAGTATTCCTGGAGCCTCTACTAGATCACTGTAAAACCCGCCAATCTGGCATGATTTAACATGACACATAAAACTGCTGAGAATGGAACAGCAACTGTACTACAATTTTAAAGTTACGTAATGTACATTACACAGAAAACCTCACATATCTTCAATGTTGAAATAATTTTCTTTTTTTACAGCTATTTCCACTTCAACTCAAAACATGAAGCTTTCTAAATCCTCTGTTTAAAGACTAAAGTAATTCAGTATTCATCCCGGACATCTGTTCTAACAGACAAATCCAGATGAACTTTGTACTTTTGCTTCAAATTTGCCCTCACAAAAATAAATTATGTAATGATATACTATTATGTTTCACCTCATCATTTTTCAAACATTCAGTAAAGGTTTCTTAAACCCTTTGTATGTTCAAATAAATGATCATAAGTATTCTGGACCTAAAAGCTCCAGATAAAAATATTACAGAATTCCAGGCATGGATTAAGTATCATAGTGCCCATTTACACTTTCATTACTTAGAAGGCAAAGGCAGGCTTTTGCAGTAAGATTCTATACCATATTTTAATGCTCTTCAATCAGGTGCCAAGCAAAAAATTAGCATAGTTGTTATTGAACACCTAAGAATACTGTATTTTCTTCATACAATTCTGTAAAACCCCATTGATTTCCTGTCCTTAGTGCCTCAAGATTCATGACAATTCATCACTTTCAACTTTCTTCTGGAAACTACCAGAATATTGCAGACTCAAATACTCAAAATACTGCAGAAATCAAACAAATTTTATATCAAAAGTGTACTAGATGACAATCTATTAATCCACTTGTCAAAGGCTGCTTATCCATTTTTATTTTGATCATCAAGGTTGAGATTTCTCTTAAAGGTCACAGTTAATTCAGTCTTCTGAATTTTACTTTGTGCATGACATCAAGGAATGTTACCACAATAATCAGTAGTTCTGTGCTTGTAAAGTGAAAATATTCCTAAACTAAAACAAACAAACAAAAACCCCATCTATGTTTATCTCTCCGTTCATAGTTTTTTTCCCTCAAGTCATGCTAATTTTCAAATTGTTCCAATAACACACAAAAAAGTGAAATGACATGGGGAAAAAAAAGAAAGTAATATAATGAAATATTTTAACATGAAATATTTTTAAGCTGACTTATTTTTATTTCCTATTTTCTCTGTCTGTTTAATAGAAACCTCTTCCTTAAGTATTTACTAATTAATGAAGTCTGGAGAGATATGGAAGATTAATTTTATTTTTTTTCCCCTGAATAGGAAATGTAAAATGTAGAACTTAAACAATTTTTGTTAAAAACCCCAGAGGTCCTCGTACTAAAGTCACTTCAAGCACAGGCCCTTCTACCCCTATGCTTTAAATAACTAATAAAATCAGCACCATTGCTTTTCTTTGTCTACCCATCTTTCTTAATGAACTTTTGTCTCTTCCCAAAAAGCTTGGCTCAAAAAAACCCCCAATACTTCCCTATCTACAGCAGGTTTCCTACATACAATAAAAGTGCAGCATTTTGCCTTTTTAAGTGGCTACCACTATTCAGCATATGGGGTTTTTTATTCTTACTTCTCAAAGTACAAAGAAAGCAATGCTTATTTAAAAACAGACTGACTAGGAATTAATTCAAGCTGAAATAATCTTGACTAAATAACAAACTCTGTTGTATTATAAAAATAAGATAGCATTTCCAACACTTTATAGCTATGAAATGCCATCATTTACAGATTATCAAGGCAGGAGGGCAAGCAGATTTCATTTTGTTAGGTCTTTTCCTCCTAAGTATAGAAAATGAAGATAAGTGCATTGTACATGGCAAGCTGAGAGGAGAGGTTAATGTTATTTCCATTCCTTTGCACATTTGAGGGTCTTGTTTTATGTATCAGAATTTTTAAAAAGAAGCAGAAAAATATCAAGGCCAAAATGGACTATAACTAAATTAGCACGACCACACTTCCTCTGCAGGCTAAAGAATCTCCTGCTAATGCATCAAAACTAAATTGTAAAGATTCCAAGTAGTGATAATCTAAATCATATGTTCCAAAGGTTAGTTACCCTCATTGTTAAAAGATATGCACATTTTTTATTGGTCTAAATTTGTCTACATTCAGATTCAAGCTTCTGCACCTTATTACATTCTATACTCTTTAAAGCCATTAAATACTAGAGATCTTATTTTCATGCACCTATTTGTGCACTTTGATCAAATTACATCTGAATCCTCACTCAAATGTATCGAACAGATTGAGCTTTCTAAGCCTCTCATTATAACCCACATTACAAGTAGCACACAAACATTCTTATAGCTACTTCCGAATATTTTTTCAATAATTTTTCTTTTTTTGAAATATAACAACCATAACTGAAAATAATATTACAGCAATAGTCTAACTTACACCATTTGCTAAGGTTGTCCTCCTTCTCTATTCCTATACCTGTTTTATGTCAGCAAGCAGAACAGAAAAAAGTGATCTCCACATCTGAGCACCTTACTCTGATCTGAGTACAAAAAATCTATAATAACTTCTGAAGAAAATAAACCATTAAATATATGAAGGTAAACGGAAAATGAGATAAAATGACATGACTAGCAAAGCAATCCTGCTATAATGATTGGATACCTTTTAAAAAGGAGTAAATTTTATGAAAAAATAAAATCAGAATAGAATTTGTCTAGATCTCTGTAACACTCTACATAAAAAGTTGTACATGAAATTGGAGCTATTGCTGCAATTCTAAGAAGTAAGGAACTGGCTGTGGAGATGTCAGCTCCAATGAGCTAGACCTCTGCCCTAGAGTGAAGTTAGTAGTGGAATTTCTCAAAGATCATCTTTGAGAACAATCTTATTAAATATTTTTTAAATTGCCTAGCATAAAAAGTAGGAGTGATGTCAATGCCTCCTAACCATGTGTCGATACAGAGAACTGAAGAAGGATAAAGGAAAAACCAGGTGACTCAGGGACTGGAGTTATAGAAGTGTCATGACATTTAATAATACAAAGTATGAGGTTGGGGCACAGGCTCAGTGCTCAAGGCTTCTTAGCAGTGTATACTAAATTGGATTTTGATGCCCTCAAGGAGAGGATAAAATTACTTATTTTCTCAACATGAACAGGTTTCAAAAGTATATTTTGTGGTGATGACAAAGGAGCCGGGACAGGAACATCTTCCCTGAGAAGTCTGTGTTGCTAAGCTAAGCAACAACCCTACCATCAGTACCAAACAGACATGGTCCCACTGCCTTCTGCACAACCCTCTCTGTGTCTTGGGGCTGGGGCCGTACACCCTGTCTGAGGAGAAGGACCGAAAGCTACCGGCAGAGGGAGAGAAGTGAAATGTGCACATCCCAGGTGAAAAGAACTTCCAGTTCCAGCATCAGACAGCTGAGATCCCAGTTTGCTCCATGCTCACCTCTGTCGATGGCCAAATCCTCCTAGAACACTCTGTTGTCTCCAGTCTGGAGAAATTAAGAGGCGCTGACAAAGGTCACAACTGAGTAAAGCTTCCCAGTCCCATTAATATGTGTCTATGAGACCAAAACCACACAGGCCTGTTAGAAGCAGGCACTAGCTTAGACTCTTAAATCCATCTTCCACTCCCCCATACTGAAATGAATGTTTTTCTCTTTTTTATCACCTCTAGCAACCAAGTTGACAGTGTTGGGGAAGAGGTGTGAGCAGGAGGGGGTGAGTACACAGCCAGCATAGCAGCAGTCACATGAAATTAATGCTTGTGTGATCTTGGCACCCTGAGCTGCTAAGAGAGGATGAAATATGGGATCAATTCTGTACCATGATGATTCTGCAGACACATCAGTCTGTCATCATACACAACTATTTATGCCTAAATCTAGTTCTGTGACAGTTCCTCAGAAACTAATACACTGAAAACCTATTAGGGAAATGAAGATCACAACATATTAGTCAATCTCAGGACAACTGAGCCACCAATGTGATGCAACCCTACAAGGCAAACATGACCTTAAATCAGAAATTGTCTTTTCAGTAGAGTAAGAGAAGCCTTTATGCTAGTTTACATTGCACTAACGAGCCTCTGTGTATACTGTTATGCAGAATTCTGGCAACTTATATTAAAGAAAAATGGATTCAAAATGGGACACATGGAGAACTGTTACTCAGATGATCAGAGGATGGAAATTTCCCTGTTCAAATTTCCCTGATCAAAGTTAAAGAAAGTGATAGCACACTACCTTTTTTCCTTACCTCCAATTCCACCATACTTTGTTTTGGCTTCTGCTCAACTGCACCATTCTACCAGCCCAAATGCTCCTGTATCTATGCAGTGAACTGGGTCAGGGAACTCATAATCAATAAAAACCTTTCAATCATCAGTTTCCTGATGGGATTTCTTTTCTGAGTGTGTAAGGCTATGCTGGCACACAGAAAATAAGGCCTGAAGCTAAGATTAACAATGCTAATTTACGATGCAAGTGCAGATCGTTGTTTGCTAATAAACACAGGTTGAAAGGAAACACCATGAAGGAACATAGATGTTTAAACATAAGGACAACACAAGCTTGGAGAAAATGGTTATACATCTATTAGAAACCACATTTCAGACTGGAAATCAGAAATTTAGCTGTCACAAAAGTACAGTTATAGTTCCAGTTACAGGGACAAAGGGATAACCTAGAGTACAACTACTATCTGCTATCAATTCAGAAATTCTGTTTCAATCCCATATTTAACAACTGTTCCATACTTTTGATGATAAGTATGCATTTAATTGTATTGAAATGTAGTATTTTTTAAAATTAATTTCCAGGAAGTCAGAGATTAGTAAATTAATAAATAAAAAATTAGTACCACTTGTATATCTGGATGAAATGTAACCTCTGGAAATGCTACTAATAGTAGCAGAGTAGAAGAAACTTCAGGCAGGGTATAATTTCTCTAAAGTTCCAAAATTACTCCAACAGCTTTTTTCAAAGAATTGTCTCTTATATGCAGTGTGAGATTTTCAAATATGCCTTGTATACCCTGAGACCCATTGCAATATTGTGACCTGATTTTTAACAGAGTTTGGTACTTAGTATTTTGGGGTTTTTGAAACTTGTCCACCTGTTAATGTGTCTAAAGCCATTATCTGTCCGCAAAAAGGTGGAAGTATGCAAAAAGAAATATATGTAGATAAAATATTTTTTTTAATCACCAAAAAGCTCTAAAGTGTAGGTAATCTGTTTTCACGGATATTAAGTGAGAGTTGAATCTTAGAGGGGGAAAAAGGGGAGGCACCTTCCATAACCTTTGATGCCAGTTTTGATCATGGTTAGAGCCCATGATTTTGCATGAGGAACTTGTCAAGCTATGTATTGTGTGGAAGTTGACAGGACGAATCAAGAAATGGAACTTTCACAACTGTTGAGCATGTTTAGAGCTGTTGCTTAAAAGCAGCATCAAAACAAATTGAACACTGCAGTAATTTTCTATATATTTACTGAAACATGAAAGCTCTCTGGGCATCTGTAGGAAATCCAGCGTAAATCTCTCTTCCACCATAAACACTGTTCAACTCTCATAATGTATCATTCAGGGAGCATCAGGCCTCTGACTAATGATAAATTTTCATCAGGTAGAGTGACTAGTGTGCTATAGCATTACCTAAGCAAAAATGTGGATTATTTTCCTACAGTTTCTAGAACAATAAAGTGTCACTTATGAAAACTAGTGATTCTGAACCTGAAAAAAATTAACCGTAAAGAGAATATAATTTAAAATTAACCTTTTTTGTAACTATTTCTGAATTTGATACAAGTCCTAATACTAACATGTATTAGGACTAAAGTCTTCAATATTAGACATTACTTTAATAAAACAATAATAAAATCTATACTTGAAACTGGAATACAAAAATAAAATACTTCTAAATTCAATATCTACTTTATGGCTTCTGTTCACATCTGTCCTTTTGAGATTTCTGGTTTCACAGCTTTAAAGAAGCCTATCTAAAATTCTCTGTATTGATAAAGAGCACTGAACTGAAACAGTAACTTGATCGAAAAATCTACCATGAATGATCAGTTATTTTTGGGATCATTGTTTTCACTTTTTGACAAGAAAAAAAAGTGAATGTCTGTAAGTTTTTAGCTTTGGAATTTAAGCAAATACTCACATCTGAAAACAGAGATACTCTTGAACATAATCATAGCACTCTTGGATTTGGCCATACCCAGGTACCAGGACTTGCATCTAAAGATACCCAGCACTGCTCAAATGAAGTGGAAAGACAACTACAAAAATTTAGACCCTTGTACTTGGTATTTTTTGGATGGCATTATAAGGTGATGGTTCCTATTCAACAGAACATTCATCTTGACTAGGACATAGTTCAATCACACTGGACCAGACACAGAGCTGTTGGACACTAATGCAAGTTCCATTAAAGTCTTGTGAGAGTAGCATTATCATGATGGTTTGCTGTTGTCCAACATGTTTCCCGTTGGAATCCTGAACAAAATCTTCTGCTCCATACCACTCTTTAGGGTGCAGCTCCTTGAGAACTGCAACTTGCCAACGAATTATGAGAAATAAATCAGCACCTTAAGAGAGTTTTGAAACTGAAGAGAGAGTCAGTCAATGGGAGAATTAAATTCTTGAACATATCTTTATTGAAGAAATTTTACTGTTAAGGGTTACTTCTGTATATTGTTGCTTGTGAAATTAGCATTCTCTCATTATAAGCTTACAAAATCCTTAACAAATCTCAGGGTCACTGAAATGAACATTTGAAAGTTAAGTGTTTGTCTTAAATCATATTTCCAAGTATGAGTATATTGTAAACTGGCATAATCAACTGGAAATTCACTTTTTGACAGCTTAATTTCAATCTTCCTTTTATTTTAGAGTAAGGACTCCAATGGAAGGATGAGAATTTCTCCTCCAGTGGCATTGTTTTTGCAAGTATTCATAAACAATAACTTAGAAATGTCTGAGAGTGAAGTGACCACACACTATGTTACCTTGAGCAAAGCAAACTCTGATGCAGAAGATGAAGTGGCAGAAAACTTGTTGTGATAATTCTTAGGGAACCATCATTCTTAACAAGGAAACTACACTCCTTCAAAGACCTCAGTATAGGCACAGAACATAAGGAGGTATAAGCTGTTCTCCAGTTTAACACAGCAAAAATGTATTAAACAAAAGACAAAGTAGAATTTCTGATTAAGGTGCTGGCTACTGAAGGGTCATTAACACTCTCACAGCTACCCTACATATTTGCAGTAGCTACCCTACATGTGCTTCTGCAGTTACGGCAATAGTATGTAGAATAATTTAAATCCAGGACAGGAACTTCAATCAGATTTACCAGTGAAGATGCACCACCTAGGTATGTACCTAGTTATCTTTGGATAACTCACCAAGAATTTCAGGAAAATAGGATAGAATGATGCTCTATGAGAGCCCATGTCCCCTCAAGGAAAGGCAAACTGAAATAAGCACCCCATCCAGATAGAATAATGCCAGTAGTAATGAATTTTCTTTTCAAGTTTGATATTTTTAAAGCATTGGGGAAATGAAACTATACACAGAGGTTGATGCTAAACGAGTCTTCAAGATTTCAGAATTTGAACTATTCACCCCAAAGCCTAGAAAAAAACCCCCACTTTCAGAGCACAGGGATCAAACACAATTCCAAAGAAAAACCCAACCAACCACAAAAAAAACCCACACAGAAAAGTACTGCCATTTTCCTTCCAAAATGACTTGCACCAAAAAATAATCTTGCTACTTCATTGCTTTTTCTGAACATTGAATTTATGTAACTGGGATAGATAATTCCATGGCTGAGGAAACATCCACAATGAGAGTGTAAAGGCTGTACCAGATGAGTTTTAGGATACAGTGCTGGGATGATGGTACTAGTATGGAGAAAATGGATCTGTGCAATGCTGCTGAATCACTGCTTTGGAAAAACACTGCTTTTCAAAGATCCTTCAGACGATGGGCATGCTGAAGTACATCTTATCATAGAGAATGAATATAGATGTAAAGATTATTACTTCCACTCAAACTCCTTGAAGAAGTCTGCAAGTATCTTGACAAAGAAATCAAGTTAATACAACCTTGAATTTCTGAAAGGTACTTAGTTCCCCACTATAGACTCTTAAGATAAGTAAGAATGTCATGATTTATGGATCCTCAGATGACTAAGACAATGACAAAAACCACAAATGGGTAAAAGCATATTTGGTCTGTTTTCTTAGTAATGACTTTTCACTAATGAAATCTAAAAATGGTCTCTGCTTGGGCTTTTTTGTGCAATATGTGCATAAACTACCTGGAAAAGTCAGTGAACACCAAGGGCAATCTCTAAGTGTGCTCCAATATTGATACAAACTTGTTCCAGAAAGAGGAAAGGCATGGTGATAAAGAACTGAAAAACAACACCAACAAACCAACAAAAAACAGCAGAAAACCTTACACAACTTTCTAGTCCTGAATGGGCAATAAAATGTCAGATGAAATACAAGGTAAATTAAAACTCAAAAGTGATGAATATGGGGGAAAAAAAATACCTTTATAAACATGACAAGCTGAAAAACTGACACTTAAACATGACCTTGAAGTTACGACAACTCTATGAAAAACATTGGTTCAATGTTCAGGAGCAGTCAAAAAACAAAATCAAGTATTTGGAATTACTAAGATGGAACAGAGGAACATATCATCATGCCACTACATTTCACAAAGCTCCCAAATCATACAGGCTGCATGCTTTTTTGTTCCACAAGAACAAGACAGAACAAAAAAAAGAGAGGTAATGAGGAATCAAGGTAGAGAATACCTTTCAAGTACCACGATGTAAGGTAGATTTTTTTACCTTAGAAAACGGATGGCTGACAAGATCGTAAAATGGAGGTATACCAAGTCTTGACTGGCATAGAGAAAGTGAAGAGGTTTTTTATTATTTCCTATTTTATATGTTCTCACAAAAATAGACTTACAACAATAGGGGAAGCAGTTGCTTAAGGGAGAAAAGCGTAACGGTACAGCTGTGAAGGAAGTGAATGTTTGTCACAGAACAGACAAAGTATTTTGCCTACCGAGTTAGCAAATGGAGCGCCAGTGATAAAGGCAGCTGAAGACAGAAATACTTGCCATTAGGAAGTGAATACTTTTCCGAAGACAGTATTGGGAGGGTGTGGTGTGGGATGCTCCTAGAGAACAGGGGCAGGTAAGGCAGTCGGCGGGGTGAAGCCGAGCTCCGCACCCGCAGCTGGGCTGTGACATCTCGTGGTCACACGGTCTAAGTGCAGTCCAGAACACCAAGCTGCAGAGCACCGTTTGTTTTGCTTTCGATATTGAAAGCAGAGACCCTGAAGACGTGATCAGTAATTGGAGGGGTCAGGCGGAATAAAATCAGAAGTGTACACTACTTATAGGCTCTCTATATAGAAATGGGTTAAATTCTTAAATTTATGTAGTGAGGTAATTAGTGATATATGAAAGAGAAAGTTGACTCAAATGCTGTTCCATCATTAAAACAGACACGCTTTCATTAAAACTGTTAAATGTGACTTAAATTATTGAGGAAAACAGACTAAATTTTAAGCCTAATCTGGATCAAAAAAATCACAGACTACCTGAATAATGTGCCCTCAGCTGTGAATGGAATTGAATTTGGGTTTCATGACACGCAAATTGTATGGTTATAGCAGACACAAGGACATGGAATCCTAAAGATTCATGCCTCAGAAACAAAATATAACTCTTTATTTGAAAACCCTGCTGGAATGGAACTTCCTCCTAACTCTTGTTTTGGCTCTGTGCAACTTCTAAGAGCAATTCAGCTATTCAGCTCATCATGGCTAAAGCAATACTGAAATTTTACTTTGAGACCCTTACAAGAGCAAGGTATGTTGAATTTCTCATACCTATAGTACAAGATTTCAAGTCTTATAGATACTTTCACTTACTTACGTTTAGGTTTGTGAAGAGATTTGAATATTTAATTTTAAAGGCAAATCATAATCACAGAATCACAGAAAATGCGGAGTTGGAAGGGACCCAAAAGGATCGAGTACAACTCCTGGCCCTGCACAGGACAACCCCCAAGAATCACACCATGTACCTGAGAGCATCGTCCAAACCCTTCTTGAAGTGTCAGACACTTCTGTCAGTCTGGTGCTGTGACTACTTCCCTGGGGAGGCTGATCCAGTGCCCAACCTTATTAAAGTTAGTGGTGAACTTCAACGCATAAATATATTGGATAACATGGTCACTGAGAGACCCATTCAAGGGAAAACTTCTAATATTAAAAAAAAATTAAATTACTCTACTCATCAGAGATTTTAAATCAGAAAAACAGTATTTCTTGAATAAAATATGAATAAAGTAATAGAAGGTGTTTTTAAAAATCCACACTATTTTGTCTTACAGTAATCTTATTTAGATTTGTTAAATATCTCCTATTTTATCTGCTTACAATAACCACAGCAGTGTTCACTTCTTTAGAAAGTCCCACACAACCTTTTATAAGGGTTTTTTCTTCTCCTGAAATCTCAATTAAGCCTAAAAGAAGCTTATATATGACAAGAGGTCAGTCATGCTGCAAATCATATTCATCAGCTTTTTAAGCAAATTACAATCTTGGTAAGAATATAATATTGACAAAATACTCCCTTGATATTAAATTGCAATCCTAAGTTTTCTTAGGATTAAAGTCTCCCATTTATATATATATATATTTAAGTAATAAAAATGCAGCCTTCAGCAACACAAAACTATGTTCATTCTGAACATTTCACAAGGAAAAAATCTATTTCTCAGCAACATGATGCAGTCGTCTTAGAGTTACTTCTGTGAAAAGGACTGAAGTACTATCACCTTTCATAAAACTCTTAGTCAAGGCATAAGTTCAGAGGGAAGACAAATGTAGCCAAACAAGAGGCCAGAGAAACTAAAGATATTTACACAATAAATAATGTCACTGGATACATACAAAAGGAGGGACACTACATTGCTTTGCTACAAATAAGCATTTTGTCCCACACATAAAATCGTATAACACACACATTTCCAGAGAGCATCTTGACTTAGAAAGTCAGTTATAGTCAGTCTTGCCTGCACTAAGCCATGATGTAAAGATAAGGATCAGACAGCCTTTTCTCCATACGGAAAGGAGATACTGCTGAGAGGTGGGAAAATGTGAATGTTGCCACTGTCAGATCTGTATATAAGACGCCATTTTGATACATTGTGATTCACCTCATATCTGTCTGATTAACACTGCAATTGACAGAAACTCACAAAAGTAAATCCAACACAAATCTATTCATGACCAAGTTTCCATCCACTGATATTTGACTGCAGAAACTGCAAATACTTCCTATTCATTAGGTCATATTTTTGTCTATAGGTAGATCAAGGCCCCTCCTGAATGGCAAGCTCAGTGTAATACCACAGGCTAAGCAGCACTCGTGTAATCCTGAAACTTGCAGTTGAGACCTGCTGGCAGGGTTTTACATGCCTTTGGCAAAGCTGGCATCAGATGTACTTGAGAAGGTAAACATCAGTCTCAAAGTGCTACCAGAATGAAAATATATTTACCCCTTTATGTTCCATAAAACACAGTGGTCTTATTTGTGCCTGCTGCTGAAAGGTGCTCAGATTTGAGGGGAGGACAGACAGAGAGGGGTCAGAGCTCTGGAACACTTAGATAAAGCTCCTTCTCATACCCTGCACCTCTTGGTCAGGGACAGCCTCTCCAACAGGGAGATCAGATGTGTCTAATGATCAGAACAGATGGATGTGAAAATTAAAATAAAGTCCTGAAGCATGTTATCTTGGAGTTCTCACAAGCAGATGGTTCTGAGGACTTTTGGAGGAATGTTCCACAGACTCATGTATAGTACCCATTTGGAGTTAATTTTGCTGCCAATCAGTGCTGTAGGTAATCACCTTCTCGGACAGGTATTAGCAAAAATTCTATGAGAGAAGTCAAGAGGACTAGTAATCTCAGGTGTAATCTTGCTTGTCTAGCAGAGTGGCATAGCAAGCTTCCTTACAATCTTAGCTGTGAGATATGCTTCTGCCAAAGGCAAGAACACAGTAATTCCTCTAAGAATTTTTTCCTCTCTACAAGAATGGACACAACTTCATTGAGAAAAAGAACTGAGATGTCTGAAAAAAACAGAAATGAGTATATTAAGAAATACATTATGAGCTGGGTGAATTAAGCATAAATTGTATCAGACACCTGACAAATACTTCTGGTCCATCATAAAGGCCAAAGGTTCAGTTTGTCTCCAAGCACATAAAAAAATAATTTCAGCCAATCTAAGACAAACTAGAAACTATTTAAACTGCCAACTCTGCTTGGGGGCCTATCTGTCTACACTACACCTGTATGTTTAATAATCTGTTGGAGGCTCAAAAGATCAGTGACAACATGCTATCTTTCCTAAAGAAACCACTCCAACACTTATCAGAGACATAAAAAGACAGATGGCCTTTTATGGTGGGTTGACCCTGGCTGGCTTCCAGGTGCCCATCAAGCTGCTCTGTCACCCCCCTCCTAAGCTGGACAGGGCAGAAAAAGATGACAAAAGGCTTGTGGTCAAGATAAGGACAAGGGAGGTCACTCAGCAATTACTGTCACAGGCAAAATAGAGTTGACTCAGGGAACTTAGTTTAATTCATTACAAATCAGATCAAAGTAATGAGAAATAAAACACCTTCCCCGTACTCCTCTTTCCTTTCCAGGCTTAAATACTATTTTTCCTTATCTCCTCCTAGTGGAGTAGGGGGACAAGGGGTGGAGGTTATGGTCAATTCGTCACTCACTATTTCTGCCACTCCTTCCTCAGGGAGAGAACTCACACTCTTTCCCTGCTCCAGCATGGGTCCATCCTATATGAGACAGTCCTCCACGAACCTTTCCAACATGAGTCCTTCCCACAGGCTGCAGTTCTTCACAAACTGCTCCATCGTGAGTCCCTTCCCTGGGGTGCAATCCTTCAGGCACAGGCTGCTCTAGCGTGGGTCCCCCCTTGGGTAACAAGTCCTGCCACCAAACCTGCTCCAGGAAGGACTCCTCTCTCAATGGGTCCATAGGTCCTTCCAGGAGCCTCCTCCAATTCAGGCTTCCACAGGGTCACAGTCTATTTCAGGTATCCACCTACTTGGCATGGGGTCCTCCATGGCTGCATGTGGATCTCTGCTCCAACCTTAACCTCCCTGGGCTGCAGGGACACAGCTGCCTCGCCATGGGCTGCACCACGGGCTGCAGGGGAATTTGTGACAGTGCCTGAAACACCTCCTGCCCCTCCTTCTCTCATGACCTTGCTGTCTGTGGTTGCTTCTCTCACATATTCTCATTACTCTCTCTTACCTTTTCCCAGTAGTTTTTTCCCCTTCTTAAATCTGTTAATCCTTTTGTTTCCTTTTTAAGTATGTCATCCTAGAGGCACTACCACCATCACTGCTGGGCTCAGCCTTGGGCAGTGGCAGGTCCATCCTGGAGCCAGGCTGGCACTGGTGCTGTTGGAATTGAGGGAAGCTTCCAGCAGCTTCTCACAGAAGCCAGCCCTGTAGCCTCCCCATTAACAAGACCCTGATACACAAAGTCAATGCACCTTTTCAGATTTTTCCTCTTATAATAGTAGTCTGAAAACTAAATAAAAACAATAAAAAAGGACATTCATACTTGGGCTAGTAAGCTTATACATAAATAAGAATAGTTCACAGTAATATTACAGAATATTTCTTTTAAATGAACCAGGACTCCCTTCTGCACAAAATAGTACATCTCTTGGGACTATTTTTATTTATTTTAAACCAATTTCTTTTTAGTTTCAACATTCAGAATTCCAATTTATTAGTATGCATGTATGCACAGGTATATATCCACAGATAGAAAGCTGTGCTGTGCCTGAACATTCAAAAATGACAGCACTTCAACAGTTTCTAGCCCAAATAAGTGAATATTGAGACTTACAGACTCGCGTATGAATATATTGGCATTCTGCATATAAACCAAGTACAAACCAAGCAAGTGCTGGCTGTGGGTAACATAGCAATTATCTTGCAAGGATTATTGATTTATTGAAAATTAAGGTCATCTGAAAAATGATTCAAATAATATTAAACAAAAAAAGATTGCACTTTTGAGCTCTCTGTTTTATATTCCTCTAAGTGGGATGTAAGGAGTAACATCGTCCAGAAAAAACATGCTTGTCACTGATGAACAAGTGCTGACACACTGAACAGAAGGAAGAATAGATTGCAGCTGATGACAGCACACAGACCATACTCTCTTAAAATATCCATAAGTTATACTCCATTCAAAATTCCAAAATATATAAGACAGAGATTTCATATTTGATTTGTTCTGGCACAAATCTGGACAAACTAGAGTGCAGGGCTACCCAACATGAAGTTATTAGAACAAAACTATATCAACAGTCTAATCTCTGGCAAGCATTCAAAAGCAGTCAAAGCAATAGTCATGAGACAGTTTTATTTTATGGTAAGTATCTGACTTTTTCATTACTATACACTGGCAAGAAATGCATATTGATCTTCCAAATGCCTATAAAAAGCAAAAATTAATACACACCACCAAAAACTGCAAGCAATTTAGAAATTACTTTATATTTTATATCAGTTTTAAGCTCCTATGAGATTGCAAACAAGCACGAGTAAAAAAAATATTTTGGTGAGAAGAATTGGAGGTTTTACATGTAAATACTTCTAAGTCAGACAAAAGATCCACATAGCACAGCTCTTTGAGTAGCATAAGGAAATGCTGTGTAGGGAGAACACACATCCAGCCAGTTGCTCCGAGCACACTCCATAGCACCTGCAAGTGCTGGGTTAGGAATGTTAGAAACACACACTTGCCTACTTCTGTTCTTACTATGTAATTACTTTAGTTCTGACAACAATTCTTTTTTGGACCCACATGTATTACCTGACTACACAATCTCCAGTAAATTCCAGGAGTTTAATGCCTAGTGCATAAAGCAGCACTTCACTTGTCTTTTTCAAATTCACCTCCAATTTATGATTGTTATAAAGTCACCTCCTCTCTTATGATTAAGAGAGGGCCTCTTTGAGATGAATCCCACTGAAAAATCAAGCAGTACAACTGTACTTCTTCTAGCACTGCTAGATAGAAAGGCAGTGATGTCACACAACTGCCTTAATTGAATGCCATCTAGTTTTAGTACTGATAGATTTAGCAAGCAAGAGTTCCACATCTCTTTTATCCACTTCTTTCATGATCACAGGAACTTCAGTCATATTTCTGTACCTTCTTTTTTGCCAAATTGAACCTACAGCTTTGGTTACACTACTGTATGCATGTATACTTTCAGATAGACTGTAAGTCTCATTTTTCAATCTCCTTTGTACTTAAATTTTACTTTTGAACTGAATTTTTCACACCACTTCTAAAACATAGTTCTACTTTTCAACTTTTGAAAGTCGAAAATCTCAAAATTCCCAGAATAATTAGTGTATTATTCTTATGTCTGTTAATACCCATATAATGTGAAAAATGAATTTCCAATTACCTTTAAGTGTAGCTATATACAGTAACTTGTATCTGAAAATATTCTATCAGTCGTGTGTGCATAATGTGATATTTTCCCAATCTTAAAGGAGTTTGGAATGATTTTTAATGTGTTTTGGTGCAACCCAAGCTCTGGAACAAAGAGTTACCAGGAATTCAGCATGATAGCTTTAACAAAGACATCTAAATTGTACACCATGCACTGTCTGTTAACTGGATTGGAACTAAAATTCTCAGAGCACCCTAGAAAGTAGCTGAAAGAAAAGATGCCTGCATAGGAAGTCTATTTGGGAGATGTATCTGTATCTCTGCTGCCATCAATTACTGCATGGAATGCATTAGGAGGAAGAAATAAAATCCTTATCTTACTTTGAAAGCTTTCACAGGTGAACAATTATAATCCACATTGACTTCATCTGAATTTTGTGATAAACTTCTGTACCAACAGAGAGCAAGTCCAATCTGATACATTTAACAAATTTAGTTTTTCCATTTTACTGCTGTTCCTGCAGTAACAGGACACTCTAGCTGTTCATTTTTTACTTTATGCTTATTATAATTTAAAAGCACAGGAAGTAAAGATAAAAAACTTCAAAGATCCTTCGCGGATCAATTTTCCAATTGTGATTGTCTTTATAGACATTCAGAAATCATTTTAATGAATTTGAAGGACCTGTTGCTAAACCTGATGCTAAAATCCAAAAGTACTATGATACAAACATCACAGTTTTGCAATTTTTCTCAGTTGGGGATCATCCTGCCCCAAAATAAGTAATGATTGTAAAACTGCAATTGAAAGATCTACTGGAGTAATGTGCAAGATGAATCTTTTGTATATCCTATGTTCTTAACTTTGTTATAAAAGCAAAAGCCACAGAAGGACTTAGAAAGCTTTCCTGTTCCACAGCAAAGGGCCAGGCATCTGTCAATGCTGCAGCTGGCAAGCAAGAGGTAATCTTTGCTCCAGAAGTGCCACAGCTGTTTGGAATCAATGCCAAGAGGCTTGGGAACCACAGGCCAGGGCATAGGAGTGTCTGCAAGCTCTAAAACTGTGCTCTGGGCACTGTGTGAGAGAGGTGAGTGCTGGGGATGAGCTTCTCCAGAGAAATGGGCAGAGAACAGTTGTCTGATAGAGAGCATCAGAGAGGTTTGCAAGAGTTCAGCATATTCACTTGTGGGCAAATTCACTCTCTTTCCAAGAGAGTAAAACTAATAGAAAGCCCCAAGGAATAAAAAGCTTTGGAAAATGTAGGGGTGGGGAGGCCAGGTCAGATTTTGCTCTGCTGAAAAGATAAGATCGGTTTTCGCTTTCCTCTTCTTTCTACACACCTTAACCCAGGCCTTAGATCATCAGAAAAGTCAGCTTTGCTCAAAGACAACTGGTATTAGAAGCTGGAAATCACAATAAAGACTTCTTAAAAACATTAGTCAGTAAAGTTAAATAGGTATCAACTGAGACAACATGAAGAACAATTTAATTTAAAAATACACTGGTGCTGAAAATTCGATATAAATCATCCTGCCCCCAGTAAAGAAGCACAGATTCAGCAGTGATTGAAATAATATTAATTGGTTTTCTACAACTAATTTTTATTTTTCATACTCTCGAGGAAAAGAGCACATCTAAATTATTTTTGCATATAATACAAAGCAAGTATGTGCATGCCTTGACAAAAAACAAGACGACCAAAAAACTAGGATTATAGCCCTTGTAATCTTACCTTGGCTATCTGCATATTTTTCTCAGAATTGCTTCCTAGAGAAAGCTCCCAACAGATATAATTACTTCCACTCTTATGGGGCTCAGCCTCTTCAGGAAGATATTTGTCAGAAATCCAACACTGAAAAGTATGGATGAGTGTCCATATTGCAGCACCATGGCTGAATTGTATAAACTTGCATCCTCAGTCCCTGCTTTAAACACTTTCCATTTTCATTATGAATCCGCACTTTCTATAGATAAATTTGTCTTTTTTTTCAGCCATAGGAAAGTAAATTGCAAAGTGTCAAACTGTATTTATTTTAAATTTTTTAAAAATCCCTGAGTTATAACAACTAATGCAACACATTTTTTCAAGGAAGACTTACTTACCAGTAAAGTTATTTTTAGTTATTTTTCTGATCTAAAAGTAACATCTTGCAACAAAAATGTTTTATCTTTACACACAACAAGGATACCAGGAAACTGTCAGTCAGTGCATATGCAACAGATTACTCCATCTACTGACTTCTCTATCACCTTGTGAAGAAGGTAGAAGGAAAAAAAAGGGAAGAAAATTTTGTGGAGATAAAGTAGGATTATGTAAAACATATATGTCAATACAGTTCCTTGAGATCTCCATTTCTCCACGGTTCTTACATTCAAATGAATATCACATATTTAAAATCCATAATTAATTATATGAACATTAATGACATTTCAACAACAAAATCATTACATAGCCTACCATTTTCACTCATTTTTTAGTTTACAAAACCAAGTTTGTTTTCTTTTATCACAGAAGCATGACTATATCTTAAAAGATATTTTATGTTTGTCAAATCAGAATATTGCACAAAGGAAGGAAGTCTTCTTAAAAAATTAATTGCCTTGATAATGCAATCAAGTATGACAGTAACAACCCCTCCCACATTAAAAGGTCAATGCAGTGATCAGGGAGCACAGTCGGCACAACTTGAACCCAAGATTGGTTTAAGTGGTTTAACTGCATTATATGACATTGTTGGTACATGTATGCAAGAAAAAGAAATTTAAAAATAATTTAAAAATCAACAATATATTTTGATATCTGGATGACCTGCCTGGATGCCTGGTCCATACTCTTTTATTTGTCTGTCATATACATTCCAGATGATCAGGAAAGACATCCATAAATGCAGTCTCAAACAAGAGCCCAGTAGAAAAAAAACAGAGGAAGAGAGAAAGACCCAAGAACATGGAGCCTACCTTCAGTACAGTATGCCTATCTACAACTCTGCTTCTTCTCATGGTTCAAAAAAGATGGAAAAGCCCCCAGGAAAATGCTTTTCTGGGAAGTACATTAGTCTATCGTGAATTGTGATTATTCCTCCAAAATTAACAACATGAATTATCTTTCTTGGCCTTCTAGAACATGCTGCAGACCCCTCAAGGGGCAGACTGGACTGGAACATCTCTCTGCATTTCTTTCCACATCATGCTTACCAACCAATGGCTTTGAAACTGCAGTCTTGGAACTCAACTGGCTCATCAGTATTTAATTGGCAGAAAACAGAGATAGAAAATTATGCCAAAGGACCTTCCTATTCATGAAAGAGATCTATACCTCTGTAGTAGGACAATGTCTTTGTTATCATCCACACAAGAGTCATTCAGTTTTTCTGAGCTGAAAAGTGACAATTTTCTTGAACTCAACTAAGATATTTAAAATATTGAAGGCATTGAAAAAGAGTTCCATTGGTTAGGGAAGACTAGAGAATACATAGCATTTACAGTGTGTATCACTGAACTGGAGGCTTATTAAGCCAGTCTCTAATTAATGTAACTATCTCAGCAGAAAATTACTCACTCGTTCTTTTTATAGTACCAAATCATCTATTTATCACAGTACCCCTTAATAACTTCCATGAATAAGGAATACAAACATTTCCTTCCTATAGCCTACTTCCCCACAACGCATCTCTTCCTCCCCTCCAAAAAAAAGAAAAGAAAAAAGAAAATCAAATAAACAAAACCGAAAAATAAACCCTACAAATTCTTCCCCTTTCCCTTTGCTCACTTAATGTGTTTCACTAAGATTTGTACAAGAAATCAATAAAGAAACAGCCAAACAGCAGGGAAACCTGCATTTGAGCAACTTCTGAAGACATTTAACTAAAAAAAGTAGCTAAATTTTCAATTCTAAATACTCATAACAGAGAGATGAGCAGTTTGGGAATAACACTGAAATAAAATTCAAAAGCTTATTCAGGAAAGGGTAACAGAATTTTAACTGGTTTTATCATACTGGCATATGGAAGTTCAAACTTGCAACTAAGAAGAACAAGTTCGTTGTGCTTGAGTTCCCTTTGCTCAGCTGAAATGCTACCAGAACACACTGCCCTGAGAGTCAACAGACGTGTCTGGCTCAGGTACCCTGATTACAACTGCTAGACACTAACAAAACCTTAGGTACCAGCTACTGCAGTGCCTGCACAAGTGCTTATGGGGTGGGACACGGCAGTTTTTGAATTCAGATCATTTAATGTCTTCAAAGACCTGCAACTCCTGACCATTTCTCCACCCTGTATTTTGACAATCTGTAACTGGAAACGACAACAGCACACATACAATGTAAAACCTTATTGTAAGGAGGGTTATGAATAACATGACAGAAGATGCTATGCAACTTAACCCTAAGACATCAACCTAAACAGTAATTAAAACCAAGGGTTACACAAAACAGTAAAAGCATTTCACAAGTAAAGAAAACACCCATTAGAATTCTGACTGTGGAATCAGAAAAAAACCAACTTGCTACAGGAAGCTGTCTCAGTACACTAGAATGTTCTGAGGGTATTGATAGTTCTTACCACTTTCTTCTGCTGTAATCAATGAATGAAAGAATAGACGGACACAGCTTTAATTTAGGAGACATTTGACAGACAAATTAACCCAGAGATAACAACTAGCTTGATAATAAATGTATTGTTTATTCAGCTTATGAACTGCATACTACCAACAGTTTTATGTTTTCTTTATCATATTGAAATTATCTGAGTGTGCTTCATCATGGCCCATTTGTGCCACATCCTAGTAGCACTGCAGAATAAAACTAAATGCATACATGAAAGAGATAAGAAAAAAATAACAAATAATTAAATGTCTATTAGAAAAAGAAATGCTTAATAAACTTGTTACCATACTAAGCCAGTAGCCAAACTCTGGGCATACTCTAAGCTTCCTCCCCTCACCCCTGATTCCTTTCCAATCCAAAACCTTTTTCTGTAAAAACTATGAACAAAAGTTTATGGCAATAAATTGCCATATTTGGAATGGCAAAGGCAGTGCCTCAGAGTTCATGCATTTTGTTGACAAGATTTTCTTTCAGAACAGAGTTTCCTTTAAAAAAAAATGAGTGACCACTCCAAGGCATGATGTTTACCACCAAATTAGTTCTGGACAGCCCTCTTTCTGTTTCCTTTCTCTTTTCATTCACACACAAATATACCTTCTGGCAACATCACACAAAAGTCAATATAGAACTTCCAAGAGTTTTCCAGACATTTGTAAAATTGTACAAGCCTTCAAACAGACAGTTCTTTCATTTGATACACAGAACAAACCTGATAGATGTGACTTAACTACAAAGAAAGAAAAGTTAATCAAGTTTACTGAATGCAATAAGGATCTAATATTTTGTTTTAAACTTCAAAGTAGAAAAGGGACAAAGTAGGAATAACTAAAAATAATATTTGCTTAAGCACAAACAAAAGATGTTCAATTTTAATGCACAAAACAGTTTAACTCTTCAAATTCTGGGGGATTTTGGGGACATCATTAAGGGGACAGCAAGAGAAATTGAGCTCAGCTGAATTCAGTAAAAGGTTTGACACTGATTTTGTCAATCAAAAAACACCTCTACTCCTTAAATTACAGATCATGATGAAAGGTGAATCTCCAGTACCTTATATTTTTAGCCTCTTTAAAGTACTTTCTTCCTTATTAGGAACTTACTATTTTCCATCTGCCAAAGCATCTCTTCTTTGCAAGGATTCACCATTTCAGCTGGTGAATCCAAGGCAAAGCAAGGCAGCACCATTAGGCTCAAGGAACATAACCATACATAGATGTATTGTGATTAAAATATATATTCTTCAGATTTGCTGAGGAGCCTGCTAACAGAATGGGAAAAAAAGGAAAAGGAAAAGGAAAAGGAAAAGGAAAAGGAANGCAAAACACCCCCAGCCTATGCTCCTATGATCAACCACTTTTTAACAACCACCTGTTACGGTTCTGGATGAGGGGAATGAAGGGAAGTCCCTCAGGTGGGAGGGCTCCCGGGGCAGCCCCTTTCTGCCTGCCGGACCGGGGCTGCTCTGCTTCCAGAGCTGCTGCTTCCCGAGCGAACCGGAGCGGGCGCGGTACCTGCGGCGTTCCTGCAGCGCTCATCGCCTCACGGAAAGCCGCACCCGAGCATCTGCGGGCACACGAAGCGAGGCCAGGAGGCGGAACCGCCCTGACCGCGCCCGGAGCCCTCGGGCCGCCCTGCTGAGGGGCGAACCCGGCATCACGGAGCGGCATCACCGGCCCTGCTCCCCGCGCCGCCGGACAGGGAGCCTGGGGGCGAGCGGGGCCCGCCGCCGCCGGGCTCTGCCCGCGCTGAGGGGAAACGGGGCGCAGCAGTGGCGCCCCTCGCCATCCCGACGGCGCTTCCCGCCAGGAGCCGCGGCCGGGACAATGGGGCTGGGCAGCGCCGCTGTGCCCCCCGCACCTCCGCTCCGACCCGAAGCCTCAGCCGCTGCCCCGGACCCTGCGGGCATTTCCGCAGCGGCTCACGGGCTCGCTGAACTTACCAGGCAGCGCCCGTCCGGCGGCCGGAGCACGGAGAGATGTGAGGGAAAACGCTGCGGGAGTGCCGGGTGTGAGGGGACTGGACCCGAGCAGCTTATCTACTTTTTCATGTGGAGCTTCATCTTTGCTGGCAGCTGGGTAAAATAGTTCTTAGTCAGAAACTTGTCTTCATAACCTTTGCCAGCACAGGAATCACTGGCACCCAAGTCAGCAAGCCCTGCCTGGTGGAAACCAACTTTACAGCTCTTTCTCAAATCTTTTTAACTAAACCTTTAGAAACTATTCTGCAAGGCCATTTGCTATTGCAATAGGGATAATTTATATGCCGTAAGGTTCACAAGAAAGATGTTCTTCCAGGGTAGTGTCCATAAAGCATTTGGTTCACTGGAAGTGTCACCCACACCTGTCCCTCATACAAGACTGAGCCTATGTGGGGGTTTTTTAGTCACAGTTTTCTTAGGGGACTGTGAATACCTCAGAATTAATTAAGGAAAATGTACCACTTTTGCTAAGAAAATAAAGGTGAGGTTTGCTTTTCTTTTGTTCTTAGTCTTCACTTGCTCTTTGCCAGTCATAAAATTATCCAGTTATGTTTCTGTATTTCAATTATTAACAAAAACACTAATAAAGTAATGAAGTATAAACATATCCTAAATAATTTCCCCCAGAGAGACCTATTTTTTTTTTCTTTTTGTGTTATCGAAGTGAGAAGAAAGCGAATGTCTTTACAAGCAATTTGTTGGGTGAAGGTACGGGTGTTAACACCTTTGAAATAGGTCTTAACTCTCTTCTAACTTTGGGCAGCGGGTTTTCACAGAGCCCAGACAGCTTGGCTCCTTGAACAAACAAGTGGGTCTGCACAGCCTGAGTTTCTGAACTTTGGGGTAAAATAGCAGGTTCAAGAGGGGAATATGTGGTAGGTGGTTCAGGAAGGTCGTACCTCGCTGATACCTCAGCTGTGGGGAAAGGAAGAGGGCAACATGCGGCCGGGAGTTCAGGATAGAAGCAGGCTGCCCCCTCTGAAACCTCAAGAGAGAAAACCCAGCAGGTATGTGCCCCAGTGGACTCTCTCCCTTTACTGCAAGAAAATTGAAGGATTCCTCTATCTCTTTTTTGGACATAAACCTCTGGTGTTTGTGGATTTTCCTGACAAAATCCTTCCTTTCACAGCCTTCCTAAAGAGGCCCTGTAACAATAGCCAGGACAGAAAAAGTTCCAGCTGCCTGCCAGAGTCACCAAAACCATGAAGATTTACCTTCCAGTATGGCCTGCATCTGTCAAGATAGATAAAAAAATACCAGTCTAGTCATCTCACAAAGTTTAGTAATTTTGGCAAGGCTAGCATTGTTCCAATGATCTCGCAGAGTATGTTACTGCATGGACTTTTTTTTTTTTCCATGTTTAATAAAAGGCTTGATTTTTTATAAATCTGTTAACAATGCACTTCAGAAATCACACTGTGTAGTGTTTTGGGCTTGTGGGTTCTTCCACTTTTTTCTGCCTCTCCTGCTAAATACTGACCTTGACCAGACTGCTGGTTTGTGCTGAGGTAGATGTATTTTAAATATTATTTGTGCTTTATCAGCAGTCTAGAGAAATACACAACCAGGATTTTAATTGCATGTATCATTATTTGGTACTTCCAAATTTTTACTGTAATGCAGCTTTGTGTCCTACTTTGACTGGTGCAGGATTGCAAAGAGTATAAAGACTGCTAAGCCATTATCTTTGAGCAGGACAGGTTTTGTGATCTTTCTGTTGCTTCTGTACATTGTCAAGCACAGAAAGGGATCAGAAGAAAGCAACTATGATTTATTTTTGTATTTGCAAGGACTTGCACTGCATAAATAGATGTGTTTAACAGAGCCTTTGCATCTGCCAAAGTGAAATCTAATGTAATGTGGTTCACAGAATGCTGATTTTTATATCAAGATCATTCTGTTCTAATTATATGCAATGAAAATTTTGTATCATTCTAATTGTACTTATTTAAATCACACATAATAGAAGTAGTCAAGAGAATTCAACAGAATACAGAGAGTAAGCTGTTCTAGGCACAAACTTCTAATGCATCAGAGTTATTTAACTGCCATAGAATCATCATGGGATGTTTAGGGGTTGGAATGGACCTTAAAGATCCTCTAGTAGTCCCAACATGGGACAACTTCCACTAGACTGGGTTGCTCAAGGCTTTATCCAACCTGTCTTTGAACACCACCGGGGTTCACACTGTCATCTGGGGCCTCAGCATTTCTGAATATTTTCTATTTACAGTTTTCTAGGTGAAAATCTGATGTTTGTATCATTTAATACTGTTTATACCAAACAACTGTATTTGATTGCTGGTCAGTGGGCTTTTTTCATGATAGAATTTTTAACTTTCCTCTTTTGTAGCAAAACAGAGTCTTCCCATAAATCTGAAAAACAAACAATGGAATTAGTTAACACACCTTTCTGATGGGTCATGAAACTGCAATGTATTTAGTACTGGAAAGTTACTAGCCTCAGTAAAAGACACACCTTTTGACATCAGATGTTCTGGCATACATCTTTGTGGCCATCTGTTACGGTGAAGTATTTGCTAAAGTCTGAAAGGAGCTGGGATTTGCTCTTGGTGGGGTTTTCTTGTTGTGTTTTAAAAGTCCAGTATTCTGGTTGTGCAGGCCTTATGCTTGTGCCTGGCAATGTATTTCCTTTGTATGTGCTTAACACGTGCTGGGATTAGGATGTCAGACTGAAGTGCAGGGAAATGTCTAGCTAATTAGAAGATAATTCTTGGTAGCTTCCAAGCTCTAGGCTGGACAGCTTACAAACAGCTGTGTAGCAACATGATCATGTTACAGGGAAAATCTGTCAATCTAATGATATGTTTCATTATCTTTTTTTTATTCCCTATTTGTTCAACAGAACAATGCATGCCCATATGCAGCTGAACTACGTATGTTTTTACACTTTCTAATTAGCTTTTTAATCCATACCCTGTTCTAGTACTTTCTGTGCAAATGGGGTGATAATAAATTCATTTTTATCTCCTCAGGAATCAAAGTATGTTTCTTCCAGAAAAAATAAATGACATGATGAACCGTTGTCCACCTAAACATTCAACCTTTCAAAGAACAAAACAAACCAGATCTCTACTACTTGAAAATGCTGACATTAATTTTAATATGACTGTTTTTCAGCTGGTTTTAAATGTGTAGCACCAGGTTTTACAATACTGGCCATTGTTTGGGGATTTTTTTGTTTAACTGTTCTGTAGATAGGATGCCAACTGTGTATTTTTATGGGAAAAAAGATTACAAATTAAGTACATCATTAAAAATAAATGTGAATGCTATCCACAAAAAATAGTGGGCATATTTGATAGCCCAAATCCTTATGTGCTTTCCTTCTGGATTTCAGAATGGCACTAGCTCAAATCAAGGCTAATTTATGTAGTAAGACCTCTGTTCTGCAACTTAATACCATGCAAACACATTTGTATCCATGTCATATAAATTGTTACAAAGAGGTGATAACTTGAAAATAGTATTTTTTTTCCCTTCAACCGAAGGCCACTGCTCTTGGTAAGAAATACAGCGGAAAACAGTATTGTACTACTTTGGCTTATAAAATAAAAAGCAGTTTACATGTAATGTAAACTTCTAGTGAAAATCCAAGCAATGACAGTATGCTACAAACTTTTTTAAAATGTTGTTTTGAGGTCTGTGAACATGATTAATGGAGAACTTGTGGTTTTGGTTTTTAAATTAGATTCCTGTCCAAATAACAATTCCCTAGCCACAGCAGGGGTCCTGTTTCCATTTGGTCTTTAAGCATTTAAGGACTACACAATATTGCAATATTTTTCCATATATAGATCAATTTGGCACGTTAGTACACTTCCCTTGCTGCAGCTGACTTTGTGGCACAGTTGCCAAAAGTCCTTTGGGACTTGGCTGGAGAACTCTCACAACATAAAAGCAAACTGCTTGGTTTTTTTAGCCGCAAAGGAAACTCCTGTTAGTTTTAAATTAGTCTTGAACAGCACAGCTGCTCTCCCCTGTAGATCTACACTAGACTTGTTGAATCAGCTTGCTTTTATTCCTTGTAACAGAGGTCCCGATCTGCAATTTAGATTTGTTCTTGCTTCATTTCGACCTCGGTGGAGGAACAAAAGCTGTGGCTTTGGCAGATGAGGTTACTTGAGATGATCTTTCACCTCGCTGTAGCAACAGAGCATCCACCGCCTTTCATCTCTGCCTCTGGCTTGTGGGGAGAAAAAAAAAAACAATTAAAAAGAGTATGAATGTAAAATGTTACACCATGTCTCACTAGCTCCTCAGCTGTGTGCAGGTGTAACTTCTCAAGAAGCTGGAAAAGTTTGAAGAATGTGAACTGGATGGGCTCCTTTGCTGAGGAGTGCTTGGAGCAAGCTGGGGGCAGCTCCTACTAAAAGTCACTGATCTTTGTTTTGCTTCAGCCTTATATTGCTACAGCCTTATTTTGAATGATAGCAGGGCGTGCAGTGAGCCTCAGAAAAGGGAGAAAAGTGGGGTTTTAGTGGCAATGCCCAGTGGTGCGGAAGAGCGGGCACTGGCAGGGGGCACATCTGTACCCTTGCCAGACGAGAGCGGAGTGCTGTGTCCGATTTTGGGTTCCTTAGAGTACAAGAAGGACAAGGGGCTACTGGAGAGGGTCAGTGAGGGCCACAAAGATGATCAGGGGGCTCTCTTTTAAGGAGAGACTGTGGAAGCTGGGCCTGTTTAGTCTAGAGAAGAGACAATTGAAAGGAGATTTCACTGGTGCATATAAGTATCTCAAATGTGGATGCCAAGAGGAAGGTGCCAGAGTCCTTCCGGTGGTGCCCAGAGACAAGACAGGGAATAACGGCCATGAACTAAGATACGAGAAGTTTCACTTCAACATGGGGAAGAACTTCTTTACCCTGAGGGGGCAGAGCACTGGAACAGGCTGACCAGGGAGGTCGTGGAGTCTCCTTCTCTGAAGGAATTCCAAAGCCACCTGGACGCATTAATGTAGCATCTGTTCGTGGTGACCCTGCCTTGGCAGGAGGCTTGATCTGGATGATCTCTAGAGGTCCCTNCGGCGCTGCCTCCCCGCCGAGCTGAGCGCCCGCCGCTGACCCGCCCGGCCGAGCGGGGCCCGGACAGGTTGGTGCCGGCGCGGGGGGAACGCGGGGCGGCCCCGGCCGGGGCTCCCCGGGGTGCTGGGGAGCTTCGTGCCTCGTGGAAGAGGAGCGACTCGGCCTGGGACAAGAGGCGGGGCT
>VYXD01005456.1:1124023-1180159 GCA_013397195.1 Hylia prasina
ACGAGAAGTTTCACTTCAACATGGGGAAGAACTTCTTTACCCTGAGGGGGCAGAGCACTGGAACAGGCTGACCAGGGAGGTCGTGGAGTCTCCTTCTCTGAAGGAATTCCAAAGCCACCTGGACGCATTAATGTAGCATCTGTTCGTGGTGACCCTGCCTTGGCAGGAGGCTTGATCTGGATGATCTCTAGAGGTCCCTTACATCCCTAGCAATTCCGTGATTCTGTTAGATCATTGCAGGCGGGATCGCCGACCCACAGCAGCTTCCGGGCCGCTGGGAGGCAGCGGCAGTCCCACCCACGGCCGGGCGGCGCCCCGCTTGCACGCCGGGACTTGCAGTCCGCCCTCCCTCCTCCCTTCNTTCGTGCCTCGTGGGAGAGGAGCGACTCGCCCTGGGAAAAGAGGCTGGTCTTTCGTTTCTCCCCTTAAAATAGAGTCGTCCTCGTAGAAGCCCAGAATTGTTAGGGTTGGACGGGAGATCATCTAGCCGAATCCCCTTGCCAAGGGTCACCTCGAGCCGGTTACAGGTGACACAGGAACGCGTGCAGGTGGGTTTTGAATGACTCGAGAGAGGGAGACTACGCCCTCCCTTGTCAGCCTGTTCCAGTGCTCTGCCTCCAGAGTTCTTCCTTATGTTGAAGTGGAACTTCCTGAGTTTCAGAAGGAGCAGGCTGTGGGTCTTGTGGCCTGGCCTTGCCCAGTCATACTTGGCCGGAATAAGGGGTCATCCCATGGCGGGGGCGGTGAGCAAGGCTTACAGGTAGCGAGGCACCAAGCTGGGCTCGGGGCTCGGGCAGACAGTCAGGCTGGTTACAAAGCTGCCTCTGATCGAGCTGAACAGCTACGTGGGTTCTTGGAGCTGCAGTTTGTGCCTTGGTACAGCGGGAGTCTGGCAAAGGAAATGAGCAAAGTAGGACTACGGGTGTGAAAACAGAAACATGATGGAATATTGGAGCTGACAGGAATACAGGTGCTACAGGCCATGTTACTTTGGGAGAAGGGAGTGCACATGAGCATTGAAGTAGTTGTGTATGCTAGTGGTGCTTTCAGCTTTTTTTTTTAGTCATTGTCTCTTTAAATCTTGCTGTTTCACCTGGTAGGGAAAATACCCTTATGTCCTTGAATGAATTGGTCCCCTAGCAACTTAGAAGTGAGTATCAACTCAACTCCAGTGAGTGCTTTTAGGAGCTTTTTTTTTCCTTAAGGAATCCCTTAATTTCCCCACTGCCTTTCACTGTATGTATGCAGTAAAATCAGTGTGCTGCAAGCAGACTCTGGAAAAAGTAGAGTTAGGGGAGAATTATTGCCAGGACAGTTGCTCTGTACTCCAAAGGTCAGTTTCTCTTCTGCGAGTTTTCTGGGAAATGTTGTTATGGGCTATGGGAGACATGTCATTTCCTAGATAGTGGTGTATGCTCACGTGCTACTAATAATCCAAGTTACCTGTTCCCACATCCATTTTAGAATTTTAGTAATTTTACTAGAATTACTGTAGAAACCAAAAGAAACCTAAGATAATGAGTACTTTCTGTTCTTTGAATAATTGCTGTTTAATAACTGGACTTTTGTTAGAAGTGTTTATCAGATAATTGTACTATAACTTAAGTAGGTGACTATTGCCTCAAATTTTAAGCAGAATTTTTTCATCTGAACTCTCAGTGAAGTCACAAGTGGTTGACTGAACTCTAGATTAGACTATATGAAGGGTTTAGCCATCTTCTCACTCCCAACCCCCTTTTTTTTTGCTAAAATTGATAGTTTTTCAGAACCTTGTTTGCTGCATTTGCAGTTTAGAAAAGTGCGAGGTGACCATTGCCTGAGTACTAGCTAGGTTATATTTTACAATGCAAATTAAATAGTAAAAAGTTTTTCAAAAGAGCAAAGGGGGTGAAGTGACATATTTGTGCAGCAAAAATGGGTAATAAAAAGAGATGCTGAATAAAAAGTACAATACTTGCTGAAATTTAGGCAATCTTAGAACTATGTGACACTCAAAAGGTGGGGAAAGTATGAAAACTATTGGTCAAATATATGAACAAACTGTGCTTAGTGTACTTAGGGCAGAGAAATAGAAAAATTTTGTCTCACAGCATTGGAAGTCATAGAGTTTGCATAGAGTTGCAAAGCCTGGATCATTTGTTTTATTATTTCAGTAGATGCACTGAATTGGAGATTGTGCACTATAAAATGTTAAATGTGGGTTGCCTGCTTAGGAAGGTGGAAACTCCCCTGTCACTGTGCATGCTACCCATATCTGATTTCTTTAAGACAGAATTTGAAGAAAAAAAAGAGAACATGTAGAAGAAAACAGGATAAAATGCAATGTAGGTTTGCCTTTTGAAATATGCTTTCATTCTTTCACAGGGATTTTATAGACAGAGGAAGTCTGGCAGTCCATATTAAATAAAACAGTGATAATGAGACCCAGTTTGCTAAGATGGGAATGATAGGATTAGGGGTTAGCATAGGAACCAGCTTGGTAGGAGTCAGTGGGGAGTTCTGCTGAAGGAGACTCCATACCTTGTGTGCATTATCCATGGTTCACTTTGGAATCAGTCTTATGTTTTTGCTAAATGTTTATACTTTAGTTGCATTAATTAACTAATTTACATGGTTATGCAATGTTTTTATGTGGAGTTCTTAGTGTATGAAACTGCAGATGGAATTGACAGGACCTTTGGGGAGAAGACATTAAGTTTGAGAGGGTGAGTGAAGCATAAATGGCTTGAATATTCAAAGTGATCCATTTAGAAGCTGCTAAATGGAACTTAGGTTCAAATTACCAGGTTTTTGTGAAATATTGCCAGATAAATCTGAATATAGAATTTTAGAAGACAGCTGAAGTTGAAAAGGACCTGCGAAGATCATTTGGTCCTCAAGATCATTTGGTCCTCATGTAAAAGGGAGCCTGGATCAGATTTGCTGGCATCATCTCCAGTTGTGTCTTGGAAACCTACAGATGTTGTGTTAGTGAGTTGCAGGATGACTAGGGTGAGACTCACTTTCCTTCCAGTAGCTGTAACAGGTGAGGCACATTTTCAGTTGAATTAAAAGTTAATGCAATTACATAAGGCTTATCACTGAACTTGTGAACTTATTGAATGGTAATTAATCTGGCAGTTTAATTGAATAGAAGGAAACATGATTGGGAGGTAGAACCTGCTGTTTGGTTTTCAAAAGAAGATCTGAAAAAAATCCAAAACAAATCCTCTAAACTTTTGGAAATACTTATTCTGTGTAAACCTTTTGAAATGGAAATGAATCAACAGCAAAAGAAGGGTTTCAGTAACCTTTTAAGATACTTATATTTGGTGCTAGAAATGTTTAACAGCCAAAAGCCATCTTGCTTCTACTTACGTTTCTTTGACAGTACTGCTTCTAATTAGTTTCAACAGTAAATGTAATAGTTTAATAAACAGGATTATATGATGCTGAAAGGATAATATTTTATTGACTTCTACTTCTGGGTTTTTATTTTCCCCTTTTTCAGGTAGTTGTCAGGGAAAGTGATTATTGTGACAGCATCCGCAGAAAGGCAGATTGAATATGGTACATTGAGGATGCATAAGGTTTGCAAATTAGCAGTGGAGGTACTGGAGTCTGACACTGTTCAGAGAAAGTAAAATTTATCAAGCGCTGTTGGCATAAAATGAGCTTTTAAATGCTTTTCTAGTCCTTGTGAGAGTAGATTATTTATTGTAAAAACCTCGAAATTGAAAAAAATTGGCTGTTGTACCTAAGGAGATTTTGCTTGGCTTTTGTAGCTTACCCAGATGTTCAGGATGGATGAGCTACAGTGATCTGGTGTGTGAGCTTAGAGACAGTGAGTTTCCATTTCCTGAAGGCAATAAAACGAAAGTGCTCTGATGTAGCTCACATGCTGGTGTGTTTCTGAAGGAGCACCCAGTACACGGAGATGGCTTGGCTGTGCCACTGTGCTCAGGGACTCTCTGGGAGGGCACTGGGCCTGTGGACTTTGGCCATACAGAGGGATGAACAGCAGCCAAAGTAGCAGCTACTGAGATATTGTGTATGTGTGTGTGAATTCTTTTTACTCCTTAAAAATGGAGCAAGTATGTGTAAAAAGTGATGCCTTTCTCTGTAGAACAGTGTGTTCACAACTGGAATCAAAGAGAGCCTAAGATTACTGAAAGAGAGATGCAAAGTGATGGATGCTTAAAGAGACTGGAAATCATGCTTGTTTTAATATCTTGTGTCAAATGCTCCAAGTACTGTGTGTAGTTTTTGATGCTGGCTGCAGGAATTCTGTGTTATTCCTTGCTGTGCTGAAGTGTCTTTTAAAAAAAGAAAAAAAAAAATCAGTACAGCTTTTCTGAAATTAAGGTGAGGGTTGTAACATGCTCACTCAGGATTCCTTTGGTTCAACGGCATTTCTTGAATTTAAAGGGATTTTTATGTCTACATGCATATATGTATACTCTTCTATGTAAGGCAAGATAAATCAGCACAGAAATTATGCTGTTGTTATCAACAGTTGGAAACTGTTCATACTACCATTATGAAGTCAAACCCTTTGAGTCTGGAAGGCAAACAGGAAAACAACCATCTTGAAATTATTTGCATTTAGTATTTGGAAATATTTTGAAAACTGTTTTATTCTCTTTCAAATCAACTGTTAGGCCAAAATGAGAATCTGCTTCACACTGAGAAAAATTTAATGTAATCCTGCTTTTACTATCTCTCCTTCTGATCCGAGAATAAGATTAGCATCTCAAACTACAGAGCTCTGTTTGTGCAGCGGTCTGTTTGCTATTAGAGCCTCTGCATCCCATGATCCTTGTATGTAGAATGTGTTTCATATTTAACTGCCTCCCATGGTGTTAATGACTAGTATTCATAAAGCTCTTTAAAGAGGAAAGCTATGTTTCTGCCAAGCATTAGTAAGATATGGGAAAACATTCTTTTGCTCAAGATATTTATTGTATTGAATCAAAGCTGTTCTATAACCTATGTTGAGCAACAGAAGTGGTTCCTGTTAATTCTTGTTTTCTTCGCATTATGTGAAGGAAAACGTAAGTGGTGCCACCTCTTCAAACTCATTTGTTTATAAACGGGGAACATACTTAGTCCTGCTAGAACTTAATACTGTTTGCTGTCAACAGTGTATTCAGGTTGCATTTTTTGTTTGTTGGCTTTTAAACATTAGTTATTTAATACAAGCAGTAGTGCTGGTACTCATTTAATGTATTTATTTTTGGACATAAAGATTAAAGTCATTTTAAGGAGGCTGTTTTGTGTGCAGATCATTCTAAAGTGTAAATGCAATATATTTATCACAGGCAAAATATTTAGCTACTGTGCTGAAGTAAAGGGAGTAAAAAGGATTAGGGAGACCTTTCTTGGGATGGGATGGGGTGTGTGGTAAATGGGATTGTGAAGTTTGCCTTAAGGAGGCCAAGATGGACATCAGTTGTATTCATAGACCTTAACTTGTCAGTATATTACTTCAAATATTTTAGTGAGAAACCTTTCACTTGAACTGGTCACTGTAGGACAAATTATCTCATGAATTGCAGCTCCAGAGAGGTCAAAATTCACTCACTCCAGAGTGTCAGCTCTGGCGCATTTTCAGCAGTGCATACAAGTGTGACTTTGAAGTGACAAGAGTCAAACAGATTAAGAAAGGGCACAAGTCTGTGGCTGGACTAGGTGAACCATCCTGAAAGCCCTTCTGGGATCCTTCTTCCAGATTTGAGGAGTCATAACCTGTGGAAACATCAAAGCGCTTCTTTGATTGTTGCTGTCAGCTCATATTTTTAAAATGAGGTAATATAGTACTGGGGAATCAAAACTTTGATTCTGGTCCTTGGGTGAAATGAAAAACTACAGCTGTAGTCAGGGATTTCTTACAGACATGTCCTCTTCTTCTATACTGAGGGTTTCTGTCGATCCTGACAGCAAAAAAAGCTGGCTGAGCTGTGCATTTCACTGTGGCCTTTTATAGTACTGCTGATCTTGAACTGTTTAATGGCAGCTTGTCATCACTTAGCAATACCATTAGTCAAAAATGTGTATATTGGATTTTTCAGAACTGTTATCTTCTTGGGTGTAGAAATTTAGAAAAGCATAGAAACAAAGTCCCTTTGAATTATGTGGAATTATATGCTTCTTTTTTAAATAATCTCCAGTTCTGGCTTAGAGAGCAGCATCACAAAAGCCGAGTTCAATAATGCTGTAAACTAAATGAGATCTTTCAAGTAAAAAAATGTTAGAGTAACTGGTCTTCCTAGCAGGTGCAGGTTAGGTGTGTACGGGAATTTATAAAATAGTGTTTGTGTATGCTGAGTCTTATTTGGAAGGTGTTTCTTGGAAGCTCATAAAGGCACTTTCAGTTAATAAAATGCAGAATAAATATGGTCCTGTTTTCCCATATTGCCATCTCCTGGTAGCACTGATGTGTGCAAGAAATAGGGAACGTATGATGCTCAAGTTTAGGAGCTATAGGAAAGCATGGGGAGAATGATCTATTTTGTGTACAAGGTCACAAATCTGCTGCTTTCTTCAGAGATAATGATAAGCTGTGACACTTCTTTAACGACATTTGAGACAAGTGTTCAAGAAAAGGAGATGTGTTGCCTTGAGAGGGCAAGCTCTTGGGAATTTGATAAGGTGGGTGACAAGACTTGTAGGGCCTTTGGTGAAATGGGGGAGGATAAGCTGGTATGTTATGCTCATCTTGGAAGACAAAATGAGCAATTCCTTCAGTCAGTTAATGCAGCTTGAGTGATGTGGTGCTTTTGGTCAAGGTCACCTTGTGCATGGAGTAAATACTGTTCTTACAATGAAAAGGAAGCAAATCTTTTTTGCAGGGTTCACAGAAATCACAGCATATTCAAGGCAGAACAACAAGCCAGGGAAGCTTAGGCTGCCTTTTTTTTTCAGAATGCATCAAACAACATATAGGGCATCTATTCACCTTCTGAACATAACCATTAAAAAGAGTTCAGCTTTGGTTTCTGGTGTTCTTGTCTTTTTTTCACTGTTGAAAAACTCCACTGCTGTCTTATTTAGTAGAAATGAGCTGTCACAGTTTTTTATCATGTTGTCTAACTGGCTTGGAGCAAATTGAGACAAATGTGATAACAGCACCATTGTTCAGCAGTAGCTGTACTACAGCTCTTCATAATGCTGCACTCTGAAAGCTTTCCAGCATGGTGAGAGAAATTTGACCATATAGACAAGCTCCAGGCCTTTACTTCTTGTAATCTATAAACAAATGGAAGTCTAGTTTGAATTCAAATAGCAAATACAGAGAAAACAGCAGTTGTGGCCGCGGGGCTTTTTTGCACTAATGCCTGCCTTTTCTGCAAAGTTCTGCTTATCAAGTCAGTTTTCTGTTGAAGTAAGTTTTTCCTGCAGTACCAAAAGTTGTCTTCATTATGCTCAGTTCTTTCATTCCAGCATTTCTGTTGGTTCATTAGCTAATTTGTTGAAGGGGAAAATAGAAAAGTCTGATTTTTGTAGAAGTCACATCACTAGCTTGTTTAACAGGGGGTGATATTATCAGGCACTTTGTAGCATTTCTTAGTATTGCATAGGAGTGCAAGTAATCTTGATGTTCATAACTAAATGCAGTGTGTCTTTTTTTAATTGGTTGGGTTTGCGCTTTGGAGGTTGGCATGTTTTTAAATAAAAGCCCCAAACTTGTTCCAGATAACTTATAACTTAAGAAAAATGCTTTTGGGGGTTTTCCCTTGAGACCTGTTGCTCAAGAAAATATATAGAATTGCTTTAAGATGGTATTTTCTTATTGGATGTTTTGCTGTGCCTAAATGACGTAGGTTGTAACAAAAACAGTGTAACATCTACTTTGCGTTTGTCATTCATGTGGATCTGCCTGATATTTTAGAGTGACACTTTACTAATGGACAAATTATTTTAAGTTTTCTCCACACATATTGAGGCAGGTCATGTTATTGTGCATGTTTTAATTCTCATCATATTTTCAGTCAAAAATTACTGTAATTGTTGTTCAGAAGGAGGTTTTCTACTGTGACCAAGGAAAGAATAGCTACTCATGCAGTCTCTTTAAGGACAAACATAAGTGTACTTTAAGATTCCATTTTGAAGTTTGGGAAAAATATATGTGCATTCAAAAATAAAGGAACTTTGGCACTTGTGCTCAGGAACCACAGGAGTTAGTTGATTTGTTGGAACTACTCTCTTTTACTGCTCAGTGGTGGCTTGCAAAAGCTCTGATGTAATATTCCTTTCGAGTTAGATAGTTGGTACCAGCCAAATTCTACATTGGTGTTAAGACTTTATAAAAATGAATTTGAGGGTTCATACATCTGATAGGTACTCAAAATATTTTTATCAAGTAACAGTGAAACGTGTCTTTTCCAAACAGTGTATTTTCAAGGTAAAACGGATTTCCAGATTTTTCTGTGATATTAAGACACTTCCCAATTATTTAATCTTGTCATACTTAGAAACACCTAGCAGTATTATTTTGGACGGTTTTCAGACTTTTGATGAATTTGTCTTTGTGAAAACTTAGCACTTATATCTGTCTTTTTAACAGCTGTCATGGAGGAGTTGGTAGAGGATGACATCTGTATTTTGAACCATGAAAAAGCAGACAGTGCTCCCAAGAGAGACAGCGATACTCCTGTTCCATCATATAGTGGAGATGAGTCTGTTGCCTCACACTTTGCACTTGTCACTGCATATGAAGATATCAAGAAACGACTGAAGGAGATGGAGAAGGAAAACTCCTTCTTAAAAAAAAAAGTGAGAATTTTGGAAGAGAAGGTAAGAAAATAGTTGATGTACCAGCATCTTCTCTTTTGCTCCTGGATGGCAGAGAAGAAGGTTAAGGATTCACAAGATACACTTAAAATAATTTCCATGTTAAAAAGTTTTTGTAAATAGTTTTATTTGTTTAAGTGAAATGCAATTTGTTCCTCTAGTAGTGTAGTTGTGTTATACTGGCATTTTTGATTCTCACTGGGCACATGTATGATGCAATGTAAAGACAGTGACTTTGATTCAGACAGACGTGTAGTTGCATAGAATTTGTCACTGTAGTTTGGGTGCCTCTTTATGGTGTTTATTAGCTTGGGCACATGTGACACAGTATTGTTGAACAGTGGGGTACAAAGCTTGTAAATTATCAGAATCCAGGAACTGTCTATAAAAAAAGTCTCTTGGGCTCAGCATACAAAAATGATAAGAAAAAATTGGTTACTGAAAATATCCATCTAGGTCTAGCTAATTACAACCTCAAGCATGAAATACAAAGTTGCAATGCCTAACATAGATGCTGGCTGGCTTTTGATGCAGGAATTGTAAAATGTAAATGAAACTTAGAATTTGTTTTCTAGGCAGTTTCTCGTGGCCATAAGCTAGTGAAGTTCATTAACGTTAAAAATTGGCCAGGGCACAGGTTTTTCTCTGCAATAATGAATGCTGTCATTAAACATATATCCATTGTTCACTAGTGAGTGTCTTTGTACTGCAGAAGTTCTTGACTTTGATAGATTGCTTTCTTATATAAGATGCAAAGATAGGTCCTAGTGTTAGAGCTCAGACATTTTTTAGGAATTACTCCTAACTGTATGCTACTGACTCTTAGAAGCTTTCCAATTGTCTGTTATTTTGTGGCATTGGAATGAAGTACTTGAGTCACACTTGGCACAGCATTGAAACACTTATTCAGGAATTCTTGGTGAAGACAGGATTGACTTTTTCTCAAAAAGCAAAACTATCCCAGGACTTCCTTTATATAAGGTCTGGGGGGGATGTTGGGAAGAGGAATAGAGCTTTAGACCTAATATTCTCTGAACCATGCTGAGTGTAACGTCTTTTACGTGGGTACTTGTAGGAGAAGGGAATACAGGTAACCTCGCCCTTGATAAGTAACAGCTGTGTTAATTACACAATACAGCCTCACCCCTGATGAGTCACAGCTGTATCCAATAAAGATAAGTGAGATAAAAGGGAGTGGGTTAGCTGGTGATGGGGAATCATGCAGAACAATGATCCTGGGGAGAATCGCTGCTGTGAGGTGAGTCTGGGTCTGCAGTCAGAGCCCGTTGTTGGAACCTTCAGCCACGGTCTAGCTGGGTAAAAGCCTGCAGTCAGAGTCTGCAAACCAATACCTGCAGTCATAATTTAGCAGGAAATAACCAGCAGTCAGAGGCTGCAAGGGGAACCCACAGTAGGAGCTTGCTGCAGCCAGAGTCAGTGAATGTTTGGAGTAAGGATGGCTAAGCTGTAAAGAGGAATAAACCAGGATGCTTTTCATGCTGTGATAAATAAGAAGTCTGTGTCTCGGCTCATTTCTGTCCTCTAACAAGAAGGCTGCTGCAACAGTTACTTAAAATCACAATAAACAGGATTTGATCCTGACCATTTCTTCTGCCTTGTGTGTTTTGGTTTGGCCTTGTTCAGCTTAATTCTCTTGAAGATGACACTTTGTTTTCTGTCGAGAAAACTTCTTAGTATGTGAATACTGTAAAAATGTTTCTATGAGGGATGTGTATTGTTAGTGACTTTCAGTCTTTGTCAATAGCTAATATACCTGTATGCTTAAAAAATATATGGGGAGTTATCCCTTTGGAGTTTTCAATTTCAACGTGCATGGGAACTTCCAGAAAGCTTTTTAAGGCTTGTGTTGTATTTGAGTGGCTTTATTAGGGGGAGAAAAATATAAAGGACAAAACTTAAAAGGAGTCATACACATAGGAAAAAAAAAAGGCAAAGGGCAGGAACTTCCTATCTTTGTGGCTTGTTTTCCTTTTTACTTTCTTCCAAGCAAACACTTAAAAGAGGAGGTATTTAAGGTAGATACATGAGTGTCAATGCTTTGTTTTAGTAATTTTTTTGTGTGTGACTCCTAATTTTTAAGAAAGTATGTGCAAATCTGTTGTGAATATCTATGAGGTACACTGTTTAAAGTAAGTGTGCAGGATAAAAAGAATGAAAAGGAAAATGAAATAATTAAAGCAAGAACTTTTTGTATGAATGGTTGTAATTTGATGTAAGACTTCTTTCTGTCTTATGAAAACTGCTGAATATATTTTAACTCTGTTCCCCTTTTTTTTAGTAATCCAGTTGACAGTGCTTATTCTGCCTTGCTTGTCTTTTGCCATAGCAAGCAGTGAGATGGTGATCATCTGAAAGTTCATAGTTATTTGTAAAATAATTCTGCCTTGGCTTTTCTTACATAAATACATTGAAAAAAAATTTTATTTGCATTATGCGACATTTAAAAATTATGTTTGGTTTCCTTTGAACTTTCTATATGTTGTGCATGTTCTATATGCTTAAAACTCCTTTTTCAAAAAGCAGTTTGCATTTTTTCAGAGCCTGGAAAAAGTATGATTAAGGGAGTGTCAGTGTGAGTAATCATGACTTATGAATGGTTTTTAAGTACTCATAGGAGTGAACTCATAGCAGTCTACTGGAAAGTGTCCCTTCTATGGCAGGGGGGTTGGACTAGATGAGCTTTTAAATGTCTTCTTCCAACTCAAACTACTCTTATGATTCTGTAAGTTAGTGAGCATTAAATATTTTTAGTGATTTCAGAATTTGTAGACAGCTTTTGTTGCACTTCTGTAAAAAACTTTGGCCCATACCTGGCCGTATTTGATTAATTTATTATCGAAACTGAAAAAAAACAAGGAAAAGCTGTTAGATTTTTAAAATTTTGCAGTTCTCAGCATAACATACAAAACTTGTCACTTCTCCTTTGTGTGTTAAACGTTCAGGTGCTTGGCTCCCGGCTGGAAGAGGAATGCAGCTCAGCTGGGCGGGAACAAGTCAATAAGGCCTACCAAGCCTATCGAGAGGCCTGCATCGACCGCGATCATTTGAAAAGCAAACTGGAAAAAATGGTGTGTCTTTTTAAGTAATGACTTCAATGCATGCTTCATCAGTACTGCATAGTTAGTACATGTTTACTGCAGAATGAACTTTATATACTTAAGATCTGTGGTGTTGGTTTTATCACTCTTTTAAAGTACATGACAATACTTTCTGTGGGAATAACGATTTCAAGAACCTCAGATTTACTACTGGGCTAGAATAATGCTAAAAACAAATCAAAGCAATATTTTTTGTTGTTGTATTTGTTCTAAAATGTTGAATTGTCAGACATGATAGAAAAATGCTTCACAAATTATTTTGGGTTGGGGTTTTCCCCCCTCTGAAAATAGGTGAAAGAAAGTGCGGAATCCTTGAAAAACTTGAATGAACAATTGCAATCTAAAGAAGTAGAGCTGTTACAACTAAGAACTGAAGTGGAAACTCAGCAAGGTATGCATTTGGTTACTTCATCTTAAGGTATGTTGAGGAGCCCTAGTGGTTATATTGTGATCGTGGGGCATGAAGAGGTTTAACCCTATATAGGGGCAAGGTAAGAGAGGCCTGAACAGCAGTGAGGGACTTTGAACTTGTCTTCATTCTTGTGAAATGTGACGTATACATTCTGAGGCTGTTGTGCTCTTCTGCCATAGATGACTTACAAATCTGAGAAATGGGCACCACTTGACAGTTTATAGGCTGTGTCATGTACATCTCTGGACCCCACCACCTTTTCCTCAGAGAAGGGCAGAGGCCTGTTCAAGTATAAAGATCATTCAGTCAATTCCACTTCCTCTGGCACCTGCAGAGGGTCCAGTGTATTGCTTTGTCTCACTGTTGGGATGTGTTAAATACAAGAGGGTGTTGTGTAGCAATAGCTACAGTCTCCAACAGTTACTTAGATGGCTGGGAAATGAGAAAAGCTAGAAAGATGTTGGTTGTAGAGAGCCTGGTGAAAAGAGGAAGAAGAAACTAATGGTATATCCTTGGCAATTCCAAAAGCCCAAATCCAGCTTCTCTTACTGCAGTTGTAAAGAGTGCTCTGTACGTGTTAGACACAAAACAAAACACCATGCAAGAAAAAAAAACCCCACCCTTGATTAATTTAGATACAAGAAAATGCCATCTGTATGATGTTAGAGATGTGGACTGATTTCAGAGCCTGTACCAATGCAGTAATTTGAAAGGCACTTCTGAGTATGGCTGTGCTTGAATTGGATTACTCTCCAAGAGGGCCTTAGGCATGTAATGCACTACTTCAATTGCACAAATGTTTAAACCTAGAAGAACAAACTGCAGGTAGTGCTAGTATCACAATTCTTACCTCCTGAAACTCATCGTTTCAGGAGGTAAGAATTGCAGTTTGTAAGGAGAGCTCTGAAAATGTGATGATTTCAATCCTTATCTGTAACTCGATTTTACTCATAAGTGGACTCTGAGTACCCTGGTTAAAAAAAAAAAGTATCAGTAACTTAAGGTTGTTTTAACTATTGAATCTGGAAATGAGTGTACCATGCAGCCGAAGACTTGTGGGTTTTCTTCCTGTCACATTCTTCCTTTTCTTGCTGTCTCACTAATGCCCTCCTACAGATCTGATGGTAGCATCAGCTTAGGTTGCTTCTTACTGTGTGAATTGCTGATGTCTAACAAGATTTGTGTAACTTTTGTGCCTTCCCCTTTTGTTTTGATTGTAGCTTTTGTTGTTCTGTTTGGGATTTCTTGATATTAAACTTAGGCAAAACTTAATAGTAAATGATGTAACAGTACAAATCTGAGGGCCAAAAGGCTCTTGTTTTCAAAGCATGTAAGGAGTATGCAAGTTGTCATATATGATGTGGGTTTGCCATAAATTGATTTTTCTATTTCCATTGCCTTTTTATGCTTGAACTTTTTTTTTTCTCTGTGTCAAATCTCCCATGCATTCCTAGAAAGTAGGGTTCCATGCCTTAAACCCAACATATAGACTAGCTCTGCCAACAGCATTACCAGTGTTATGTTCCCCTGTTGCCATAGATTCCAGTTTCTTCAGAATATGATATTTATGTAGGGCATAGGCTGGTTGCATATTGAATTACATTTCTTGGATTGGGATTGGAATCTGATTGTCTTGCTTGTCTTCTTTACAGTGATAAAAAGTCTGAATTGTACTCAGGCTAGCTGGGAATTAGAGAAGCTGAACAGTGACCTGAAAGTGCATAGTCTGGAACAGGATCTAGAAAAACTCAAGGAAGAGTGCAACAGTCTCAGGAAGGAGTTGCAAAATTCCAAGCAGAAGGTACCTTAATTTTTAAGGAATTTTTGTATTAATGGTTAATTTTAAATCCCATGTTCAATCAAAATCAAGGGTTAACAAAAATATGAAGTATACAATTGAGTGAAAGATTAATATCTTGGTAAAATGAACCTTAAATATTTTCATAAACTCTCATTTTTCTTGGAAATAGGGACAGGCTCCTCAGGGAAGTGTTCATGACATCAAGTCTGTCCAAATTTAAGAAGTGTCTGGAACAGTGCTCTTAATTATAAAGTTTAGTTTTAGGTAGTCCTGCAGTGAGCAGGGACTTGAGCTTAATCCTTGGGGGTCACTTCTAACTCGAGATACTCTATGATTTTATATAGATGAGATTTCCCAGCCATTACCTATATAACAACAGAAAACAAAGCTTTATGATTATTTTCTAAGTAGCCACTGAAGTTCTGTGTAAGCTGGGCTACTAAGACGGTTTGGGCAAAAGCTGGTCTGTATTATTTTTTTGTTTTTTAAACAAAAACAGAATGCTAATGCTAATGTCATGAACTTTGTTTCAAGAAGTCTGGCGCTTCTCTTTAGAGTAGTTGCATGAACCTTGACATGAGCAACAGCAGCCTTCCCTGCCATTTCTGGGGCAGCTATCTCTTTTGAGGGACACATTTTGTAACCTAGACATTGTTAGGATCTCAGAAAGAAAATTAAGATAACAGTAACAAAAAGCAGTAAGTTATTGTCTAATGCATTCTTTCTGCTTTCCATCTTACCTTTGATGAAAGGTACAGTGCCAGTCTCTAGGATTCTGCAGTCACATTGAAGTTACACAGTGAATGTAAAACATTTAAATGCGATTGCTTGAGGAGGCAGACTGTTTTAGATTCCTTATGGTCATTAATAATGATGATTATATAATCTTGAATCACAGAGCATTTGAGTGAGTCTGCATTTTTTCCACTAGGTGGGGATAAAGCACATGAGGTGTTTTGTTAACTTCCCTTACTGTTGGTTGTTTTGCTTTTGTCTGGAGGTCTTTCAAGTGCTTTCAATAACTTGTAAAATCTGAAGGCTTGCTGTAACTTGTGTGCAGCTCTGGTGTCTTCGGGTAACTTTAGAACAGAGTAACAGCTGCATAAATAATTGCAGATTGTATTGTGAGAGTGAATGATGATAGAGAGACAAGATTAAAATAGCAGTTGTAAGGAATACTGTATGTGACACTGTTTAAATAATGTTTTAACCAGCAGCTTTTGTTGCACAGAATAAATATAGGGAACAACTTTTTGTTTTGGGAGCTTTTGTTCCTTTTCTTTTTCTTGGTTTTTTGTTTGTTTTTAACTGCTTATTATAGGAAATAAAAAAGTGCATGTTTTTAAATGTGGGGTAATACAGTGTAACTTTTTTTAAACTATGAATTTGAATCTTTGGGAGATGGTGGGAGAGTTCAGGAGGGGAAAATCTGTCAGGTGAAATACAGTCAAGTGTGATCAAAGGGCAATGACAAATCAGCATTATTTCAACTCAGCTGGTTATTTTCATTATTACTTATTTTCATTACATTAGTTAGTTTAGCTAACATGCAATGAAAGTAATAATGAAAATGAAAACAGGAAAACATGTTTTCTACCTTAGGCAAGTGTATTTTCTATTTTTCTGTACTTTTGGATATTCTCACTCAAGTTTTACATTGTAGTTGATACAGTGTGCACATTGTATTGACAAGTTGCTTGAAATGTGGACAGGCTGTCTTAAAGCCACTGTAAAAGTATCCAAATATGTTTGGCTAGAGGGAATGGTAGGAAGGGAACATGGAGAGAAGGGATATGAAAGGGAGAGAGCTTATCACAAGTGAGGGTCTAATAGAAATACAGCTAATAAAATGAGCCCAATGTTTGATTTGTTAAACAGTCCTGGTAAATTCAGTGAGGCTGTGCAATTTTAAAGTAGTCTTTCAGACTGAAGGGATAAATTATGTTCTGTCATAAAAGTAACGCTTGGAAGTAAATCTATACTGAAACAGTTTGCATTAACTTGAAGATCTTTATATACTGTAATGGGGAAAGAACAAAAAAAGACTGTTTAAAAGCAAAAATTGAGAAAGACTTTTGATGTCCATTTAAAAAAGTAATCAGTCTCTAATTCTGAGAGTTCAGGTGTTTAAAAAAAAAATGTGGAGATGGCTGAGCAATGCCTTTGTATAAGGAGGTAGTTCAAGCATTTTTCAGTGGAAATTCTTAGTAGAAGTTTTTATTTCCCTTTTGAAACCCACTGCAGCTAACACAAATGAAGACTACTGAACTTGTGAATTTCAGTATTAGGGAACTTGGAGTTGCACTGCCATTTTTTGAGAGAGAAGGTCTGAAATCATGTTCATTCATTCTCTGTCTTCCCTTCACTCTGTTATGCAGGACCAGGCTCAAGAGGAAAATCCATTACATGGAGACCACCTTCAAAGGCACGACATCCAAAGGTACAAAATATTTCATTTTCAGTTTACCAAGGGACAGTTTGTTGAACAAGTAAATTATTCTTTCAGACTCTTCAGGTGTGTTATTTCAAGTTATAATTTCATTGAAAGTCTAGGTATAGTTATTTAGCAAGATCGTTGTGCATTTTTTTCTTTGTTATATTTGTAGTTTGGGGTGATGATGATGATGATGAACACTTACAGTTATGCCTGTTGGTGCACTTACACCATTTTCCACCAGAGGGAAGAGCAGCCCTTCACAACGCCAGGCTTTAGTGCAGTGGGCCTTGGTGCTTCTTTGGATGGTGAAGAGACAGGGAGGGAGATCAGCCACTTAAAGAGAACAAACAAACAGACACTTCCCATCGTATGTTCTCTGGTGCAGTGATTATAATAATGCACACACTACACATAAATCACACTTTGTCCTTTCACCTTGACTGGATACTTACTCCTGTGGTTCCTCCTGGAGCTTCGCAGTCAGCCTGGTGAAAGATATTATCTCAAGGCACAGCAGTTATCTCTGTTCACTGCTCTGAACATTTGATCAAATACTTATTGATCAGAGCAGATTTATTCCACCAAGTGGTGCTCAGGTGGCAGCCAACTAAAATAGCATATGGACAGTATAGTGTTTATTGTAATACAAATACTGAATGTGTAATAAATATCCAAGCCCATCCAAAAATCTGTGGAGAAAACACTTGAAAAACCTCCCATGAGAAACATTTGTTGTAGCAAGCAGTTCTGCTTTTTACTGGAAATGGAGGCATTTGCACTTAGTTAACTTTTTGGAAAGTAGTTATTTCATATTTGTCAGCAGGCTGCAAATCTGACTTTAAGTTCTCAGTGTGCAAATCTAATTTGCTGTAGGTTTAAACAGGCTGTCATAATGAAGGTTTGTATTACATGTTAGAAGGCAGTATAGGATAAACCTCCAGGCACAGGGAATCCTTGGTTTTCCATTACAAATTCCTTGAAAATTAGGTTTTGCAATGGGATTCTAGGTCAGTGTCCAAAAAAACAATTAAAATGTGTTGCATGTGACTTAAGTGGAATTCTGGTACCTGCAGCCCTTTGCAAGATACTTGTAAAAGTGCTGAACACACTTCAAAAAATTCATCCAAGCACTTTCCTTCTGGCTGGTGGCAGACACTGAGCTGTCCTTATATTTACTACTTCTGTGTTAAATATTGGATAGTTCTGATTTGACATAACTAAAATTTTTGATTTTATTTTTTAGACCAAAACATGAGAATTAAGGAAGTGTTGTTGCCACAGCAGCTTTAAAATTATCACCTCTTAAGAATTCAAAGAGCCAAAAGGAGTCTGCAGTAGAGAGGCCACAGGTTTAACTGAACTTCTTGAAATATCAATTCTGAAAATTTTAATTTTCTATGTGTCAGAATTGCTGACACTTAATACATTATTTATTAAAATATCAGCTTCCTGTGTTCTTACTAGAGCTTTATGAATCTGGATGCTGATATTTTGGGAAGTATTTCTGCGCATAGAAGTTCTATTTCTTTGTTTTAAGGGAACTCTCTTAGTATTGACTTGCATTATAGCTGCTTCTCAGAGTGATTTTGAACACATTTATGCTTGATATTTCATGCAGGAGTGATCCTATATTGCTATTTTCGAACGGTAGCGTTCCATAAAGTTATAAATTCTTACTTATTATTCATCTCAATAGCTTCAGATATTGAGTTGTTTTCAAATAAGTGCCTTCTAGGTGAATGTAGTGAGGAAGAAAAAATTCTGGGAACTCTCATCCATTATATTTGTCTTCAATAAGTATGTTTTGGTAGACTGTTAAGCATTAAAATGTTGATTTCATGTTTAAGTTGAAGTAACTACATCCTTATGTCTTTGAACACTAAGCTAATTATTAATCAACATAAATGGGATATTCAGTGAGCCTTTGCTAGAAATTTTACCAAGAAACACATGGCAATGCTGACATCTCTATTTTTTAAAAAATTTTCTTACCAGTTATTAAGCTGAAACATCAGTGTTGGAATAGTACTGCTGTTGCTAAATATGTTTCTTGTATTATGCTGTCTTAGAGAATGAATTGGAACAATGAAATGAAACAATAGGAATAAAATTTTTGCATTGTCTGATAAGGCAGTGTATTAACATAAATTGGATGACTTGAACAAGTGTGGTTTACATTTTAGTTTGGGCTCTGTGTGTATGCTCAGTTCGGGTCTCAGGTATTTAATCTGAATTCAGTGTAGTAACATGCATGGTATAAGACCCAAATGCTAGGTTTTGATTATTTGAAATTACAATCAATCAATATTACTAAGCTCATAATATGTGTTGGGGTATGTGGTCATTTATGGAAAGGTACTCAGAGTTAACACTCTGCCTTTTTAATGACCTGGTGTCACTTTAAATAAAGTATTCCTTTGAGATGACTAATTTTATTTGAAGGTGGCTAGTTTCAGATACTGAAATGCAAAGTTTTCTTTGTATTTCTTTCCTTTGGGGAATTAAATTATTATTACCTAATATGTCAATATATAATGCATTGTATGTTGTAATAGGCAAGAATCAAAATATACAAAGGTCCATCCGTTGAAGGTAATTCTCAGTATTGTTTAGTCCATTTACAATTATGGTACTCTTAACAAAATTTGCAGTGTGTGTCAGGCAAGAACAATTTATTAACACTTAACATTGGATAGGCATGTTAATAGGCTGCTTTAGAGGCAGCAATACTTAACTTGTAATAAATTTTTGTTTTGAAAGTGTGCAACAAACATATTGGGACCTGAAGAGAGAAATGTCTAATTTGCGTGTAGTGACTGACAAGCAAGCTGAGGTCCTACAAAAACTGCAAAGGAACCCACCAGGAGCCAAGAAAGGCAAGTCAGTGTTTGCAGTAACAGACCTTACAAACACAAACCATTGATTCAAGCTGTAGCATTTTAAAAATAAACTAGCTATCATATCTTATCAGAATCTCATCAATTGAAGTTGATAAGCTAGACTGTATTATGGTTCCAGCTTACCCATTTTCTGCTTTTGCTTCTGTCTCATACTGGTCAACTTCACACATAAAGGTGTTGCTGATGTGTTTTTTCTTCAGTACTGTATTCTGTTCCCCTTGTGGCTTTTTTCTCAGTCAAGTGTTGCTTATGTGCACAAGACTGAGGTGTTAAGTTTACTCGTATTTGACCTTTTACCACAACTACTTCATATTGGGGGGGGGAAATCATTTTGCAAATGCAGTCTTTTTTTCCCAGTACAGAATATATGAAGTATTAAATTGGGAACATTTTAAAATCAAGACTTTAAAAGACTTACATTCCCTTATGGCTCCATATTTCTTTACCTTGGATTCAGAAAAGTTGTCTTTTCTAACAAAATGCTACAGAGTGTGACGTTTTCTGAATGTCAGAATACTGAGGAAGAAAAACTGACTTAAATAATTTTATGGGTTAAATATTTTTCACATAAACTATATAAAATTTCTGTGAGCACTTCATCAGACAGTTCTTCTGTTCCATACATATGTTTCTCTCAAGCCAAATGCTAGACTATCAGTCAAACAAACTGTGGTAAAGAATTTCCTTTGTTTTCTGCTCACTTCAATTGTGGTCTTTACTGTGCTCAGAATACTGGTGGAAGACAGTGAACTTGGTTACAGTGTACTGGTGACAGTCTCTGATGTCCCTGTCCATTACCAGATCAAGACATTTTGTTTCTAAACAGCTCAGTGAGGTAATGACAGCATTCACCTCCCAAGCAGTCCCTGCCTTTGTGGTCAGCAGTGACTAATGATCACTTTGTCTCTGGTACTTGGCTGATACAAACTCTCAACCCATTTTCTAGACTTGGCCCTGTTGTTACCAGGTGAGTGTGTGTTCCTACAACTCTAAAGCACCATTGTCAAATAACTTCAGCAGAGAAACTGGGAACTGAATGAGTCTAAATCTTAGATCTGTCAAGGTTTGATATGATCATGTACTGTCTTTATGTCCTTATTTTTTTGGAGTTACCTGTCTTGCCACTACACAGCTACTGATTTTTCTCCTTTCCTTGGTGAGGAGTCTCATTTTCTGCAGTTCTTCTGCAGTTGTTCATCCACAGCCATAGAAGGCATTCTTGATTGATCAGGAAACAGTGGACTTTTGCCTTTTCATCTGTAGACTTCTTTCAGTAATTTTTCAGAAGTATGTGAGAGTGGACAGGTCTGATCTTGGTCATCAGCCATGCTTACGAATGCAATACAGATAAATCTTTGTTTATATTTAGAGACAAATCTTGGCTTATGGAAAATATGGGTGCAATTTGCTGAAGCCTTCCACTTCCTGTACCTTTTCAGTACCTCCAGTACTGATTTTTTAGCATCTACAAACCATTGTCAGAGTTGCATTAATAGTGCAGGACATGTGTTCATTACTTTGTGTGGGACATGAACAGTATTAGTTAACAAGTGGATTCTACTCAGCTGTTATGTATGGAGGCATTTTCAACAAATGTGTGTTTGTGGGGTTGTTTATTTTTTTCTAGTTGCTGTTTTGGGGGTTTTTTTAGGTTGTTTTTTTTTTCTTTTCCTTTTTTTTTTTTTTTGTTTGTTTGTTTTGGGGTTTTTTATAAACTTTCAATCTATTTTCAGTGAATTCAGTTTTTCTTGAACTTCTAAAGGTCAGTAGGCCTCAAATTGCTTTTTACATCTGCCAGCACAAAGATGCTATATCCACTGCCTCAGTGTGTCCTTCAGACATGATGCCCATGCTATTGGAAAGCAGTTTGGGTTGACATCCACAAATTTTAATTTATTGTGACGAATAGAAGTTGTATTCTTTGACCAAGATACCAGCTTCTTTTTCTGTCCCTTAAGAGCTAAAGTTAAAAATTACAATTCATGCTCAAGATTAAGAGCTGCTCTAGAAAACTCTATGTAAGACAGGAAGCACTAACCTACTCTGCTTACATGTACATTATCACTACAAAACAAAATGACCTGCTTGTATTTGACCGTATGTTCAGATGTGTGGTTTCCAGGTAGATGCTGTTCTGTTTCAAAATCCCCCCACTTCCTAACAGTTTAAAACTCTTCTGGAATTTTACATGGCTGAACATTGCAGTCTGTCACTTTACTTTTGGAAGTCAGACAAGAGAACCTGTGAACACCACGTGTTTCCCTCTTACTGCTTCATGGGCAGTGAGGATTTGGGTTCTGGGTGGCAGGAGAACACAACTTGTTAAAAGAATCAGTAGAATAGGAAGCAGCATCCTGTCTTCTGCATCTGGCTCATTTCTCCAAGCGTGTGAAAATGGTCTCTGTTTCAGCATTCATTTCAGTCTGGTCAGAAAGATCCATCCGTTTATCTGTCTTGAAATGGGAGTTGGGAGATATCCTTGGAGTTGTGGGTGTGTTTTAAACAGCGATTTCAGGATTTAGGGTTCATCTTGAGACTGGTGAGGGGTAGTGTGTTGTTCGTAGCTTTCAAGTAGTTACTGAATATGGTCTGAAAACTTGTGGCTTGAAGAAACTGTGTTTAACATCCCCACTAGACTGTAGTACATTTGGAGTACATGAAAAATGCATTAGATAATGTAATTTTAAAATATTTTTTATCTTCTTCCTTCAGCTGCCTGTACTGCACCAGTGCAATGTGTTGACTTGAACATTTCAAAGCTGAATTTGACATCTGGGATAGTCTATAAAAACCTCTCACCAAACGACAAAGCCCTCGGCAATGCTGTGTCTCCCCCTCTGCTGAGAGATGCCCATGTCCCATCAGAAAGGGTGACCCTACAACCTTGGACAGATGAGAGACCAGTTCCAGCTGATGGCAAAACGTTTCAGGAACACCATTCTTATGGAAAGAGCTCTCTGGAAGATAATTCCTGGGTATTCCCAAGTCCTCCAAAGCCCAATGAGAATATGTTTTGGGAAATGAAAAATAACCCAACTTTGTTAAACTGTCCAGCAGATTACCTGGATCAGTGTAATCAAAACTGTCTGCACAAGAGTTAAACAATTTTTAGAATGAACTGAGGCATTTTTGGAGTGATTCTGAATAGGCACCTTAATGCTCAAACTTTTAAGGAGAGAAAACAAATTGCTTGAAATGTTCTTTCTTTAATTCTAGTTCCAAATCAGAAAGCCTAGTCTTTCTCTGCTGTAGATCAGGAGTGAGTTCCTTGATGTTAAAGCTGTGCTGGTATAATGTAAATACAAAGAAATCTAGTATGAGGCCCAGATAGTGTTGTACTGCAAATCGACATACATTTGCTAAAGGTTACACTGAAAGTGAGTTTGTGGAATAAAACAAAATAATCCAGTTCTGTATTTGTTTGCTATTTGTATGTTATCAAGAAAATACTTGGTATCCAGTGTTAGAACTTGTACCAGCTCTGAGCTTGAATTTTGACAGTGTTCTTTTTCAGAATAAGACATAATATGGAGAATTGGATTCTCTCTTCCTTCCTCCTTTCAATTAGCTTTGATTCCTCTGGTTTGTAAATGTATTTTTCTGTAATTTTTAACCAAGAAAGGTAAGATTTTTTTAAATTTTTTTTTCAACCTTGATTTATATGAGATAGTGGCAAGAGCAAAATCGCCCCTAGGCTATCGTGTTTCGATTGCCCCGTTTAGGGCTTGATTGTGAATTGTGAAGGACTGTAAGTAATGCTGCTGAACACTGTGAATCCTGGAGGTTCAGCTGGTTTCCCTCAGTTTCTGCTGAAGGAAGCTGCTGTAACTGCACAGCAGTGCTGCCCAGTGTGCTCACAGTGCAGTTTTCCATATTGTGCCTCCTTTGCACAGCACCACAGCCCTGACTCTTTATTCCTGTGGTGGTGAAGGCTACTAACTTTTTCGTTAAAGAAACAAAGCCTTAATTTAATCAGACTTGCTGTTGTTGCACTGTTGATATACAAAAATAGGTGTTTTTGTGGTGTCTGTAGTATGACACTGAGAAACAGAGCTACTGGAATTCCATCTACCTGCTTTATAGACTAGGGGTGTCTAGGCACTACTTTTTCATTATTTTTTTTCCTTTTAAGGCTGTTTCTAGACAAATATAATTTATGCCATTTTTTTTGTAAACTTCTCTGTGTCATAGATGGCTTAATACAACAGGGTTAAGTGAAATGTCTTGACTGCTCAAGAAGTTGAAGAAAAATGCATTATATTTTAGATCCATGATACCTAACTTGTAATGGGCAGGAAGATATTTAATACTAAATATGCTATTTACAGATGTGTGGGTGGGTAAAGTATTCAGCTCCACAGATCCAGCTTAACATCAAAGTAATAAAAATTAATTTCACAGCTGTTTAGTAGCAAATTATCTTAAGATTGCTTGGAAATACAGGGGGAAGCTCTGGCTGTAGCACAGCCATGGTAATGATGGGCTGTACAAGTGTTACGAGGGTGCTACGTGACCTGTGTGGTTCCAGACACTCTCCCCTGCACAGTAAGTACTTCAGACAGAGCCCATCTTTCACTTTGTCTGTCAAAAGCAAAAAAATGCCTTCCGGATACCTTCTCCTGTAGCACAAACAGCATACATAAACAATGTTTCCCTTTCACCAGATATTGTTTTTATCTTTCTATTATCTTGCTCACGTATACTGGCTTGTCTGTGATTAATGGAAATGGTGTCAGATGCTGGAATTTATTCTGACCAATGAACACAGCTGACTCAGGGGAGTACAATCTCTTGGAAAGTAATAGAACAAAATCCAATATGCATAAAACAAATCCAAGTCACTATGCTTTAGCTGATAGAACCAACTACCTATGTAATAACAAAGAAAACATTTCTCATGTGGCTGCATAAGCTATATGGTACCTAGTTCTAATGTAGCTTACTTTTGGGGTTCCCCACCTCAACATTACAGAGGTTTTTCTATTAAGGAATGTAATATCCAACAGGCATTAACATGATTTGTGCAATGAAGGAATTCTACTGTGTAAGTTATTAAATAAATTTATTTTTGTTTGAAATTGGTTTCACTAACAAATTTCCTTTCCGTATTTGGCACAAATTTTTTTTACTGAAGTTTTAATTCCTTTATTGTGTATAAATGTTATCCCAAATACAAACAATTAGATTTGAGGTTCATCACTTTGACTCAAGGGAAAAACCCAGCCATCTGCTGTAGCCTGCATCAGCATATTCTGAGAGAAGTACCCTCCTGGATGTTGAAACCTGAAGGATTTAGTTACCTTAAGCTATGGTGCTTTGACTACTTGTATCAAAAGGTTCCCAGTCAGCCTGTCATGTCCTGTGTGCAATTAGGATTTTCTGTGCAGAGCCTGAGAATTTCCAGGTTTTGCATTTGACCTTTGGTTTCTATTCTGTGCTCCTTCCCATACTGGAGAAGAGAGCAGCAATGTTTGCTGAGAAGGGACTTCAGGAGCACTGCTGCTAACTGGGGAGAAGAGGGACTGATGCCAGAGAGCTTGCTGCAGGCAGCATTTCCAATCCAATCACTCATTGCCATGTCCAAGCTGCAACATTTGAAAAGGAAGTCCCCAGATTTGGAGTCACTTGGGAGGTCCCTGGCTGGTGAAGCATCTGTTGGTCCAAAGCTTACAATCAGATTTTGACTGAGGATGGAAAAGTCATTTAAATCCACTCCACTAGTGGCTTAGAGTGCTTTTCCCATTTTCAGAAGTGAAATCTTTTCATCAGTGACAGCAAATGACATGGGGAAGTAGCTGTAGTAACGGGGTTCTGGTGTTGGTGTGCATGTTACATAAAACTGTAAAATTGCATATAGGAAGGACCAAAGTTCTCAAATAATTATGTTAAATGACCACAAGAAAATTTTAACTTGAAAGCAAACTTTGAACATTTTAAAACCTCCCCCAACCCACAAATTTGACAATTCTTAATTTAAAAAAGCGCTAACACCATTTAATAGAAATGAAAGCCAGCTTTTGGGGCAGGAGGAGGTTGTTGCTTTGCACATTCAAAAGAGCAAATGGCAACCTGATGAATATGTATTTGGTGAGTTGGATGAACCTTCTAATAACTTATATGTAAACTTGCACTGTTTGGTTAATTTTAAGTATTTTTTACATCTGATTATTTTAAGTTTCCCTGCCAGTTTTGTCATGTACAGCTGATCACTTCTCGTATGTGAACTAGCCATATTGAAGAAAACAAACCCCCAAATTAGCTGTGATGTACTGTCCAATTTTTACAGCTGGAAAAAGGAGCAGCAAGAGACATATGGTGGAGTTACAGTAAAACAATGCCCATTCCAAATAATGAAACACAGGCCCATGTTAAGTATCACGTGAACTATACTGGTGAGACAAAGCACATTGAATTTCCTTCCAAAACCAGCTTGCAGCAGACTTTGACACTCCTGTGCTGTGACACCTGTAGCTTTAATGATGCTGTGGGCTGGTAAAGGAAGAGTGAGGAGCTCTGGTACCTGACACCTGTAGTGTCTTCTGATCTCCAGACAGGCCCTGTGAAGAACAGTGGTCACAGAGGTGTAAGGTATTTCCCTGATTCTCTGTGTGGTTTGAGTATAAAAAAGGGCATGGGGGGGTTGATTTTTTTTTAATTATGTTTTAAGGAGTCAGGCTTGTGACCCTTTCTTCAGGAGAATGGTGTTACTAGCAATTGTATGAAATTGTATGCACCACCCGGTGCAGTAACTGTCCAGCAAAATTTAATTGTATTTTAAGATGGAAGAGAGCAAGTCAAACATTAAGATCCAGTAATTAAAGTGGTAAGATGATCATGTTTGAGTATGGCTGTTTGATCTAGGGAGAAGCATGCAAGGAACACCCAGGTGCTTATTGTTACTGAACCAATTTTTAACTAGGTAGAACACACTGTGTGAATGTGTATTTGACCATTTTTTGATCAGCAGAATAAACAGGATGGAGGAGTTACTTGCAGGAATTACCTGAGGATTATGGCTGTACTAAATGTGGAGCAGAATGGGTTTCTGGCTTGCAGATTAATTTCAGGGTGATGTCTCAGACTGCAGTGGCTGTTCCACTGCCCTTTGAAAACCTTGTGCATTACAAACTGCTTTACATCTTCCCTCTGAGTTTGGGTTTTACTCCCCGAAGGCAAACTTTTAGATAAGTATTCTCCCTTCTCCCTCTTTCCTCTCAATCTTCCATTTGTAGGGGGCTTCCCTCAGGAATTTGAAGAGACCTGGAATACAGCCATAGTGTGCAGCCTCCAGTGCAAAATGGGGGTGTCTTGGGTGCCTGCCAAGTGCTCTGAAGAGGACAGATAGGCCCCTGTGCTGTGTTTCCTTACACTGATTAGGAGCCAGGGCTCCCTCCAGTTAACCTGAGTAGGAAGGGGAGTTTAGAGCTGAGACAAAACCAAAACTGAAAGTAATTCAGTGGTATGAGTTTGTCATGTCATGGTACTCATTCTTTTATTTAAACTTTAAATAAAAGATGTAAATGCACTTCAAGTACAGGATATGCACAAGATACTAAATGAAAGGTGTGAAACCAAGAATTCAAAGCTAGGGAACATCACATTAAGGCCAGAGGTGTATTACAGAGGAAGCTGATGTATGATCCAAGGGCCAATCCCTGCTCTGAGTACATACCAGAGTAAACAGAGGAGCTCCAATAATCCAGATGTAGGAAAAGAGAAATAAATGGCTGACAGCACCACTCAGTACATGGAATTCCAGGTGTGACATCAGTGCAGATGTGAGTTGTGGCTGCTGTTCATATAGAGCCTGGATTGAAGACTGGGGAGCAATAGCTACAGGTTCACCTGAGCTTTGATCCATTCCACACATCCATTCCTCCCCTGCAGTCCAGGTCACTGGTCCCCCTCACCTGCTGCACACAATATCTGCTGAGCCAGAAAACAGAGACCTCCACTGCTGGTGCTGTTGTCTGACTCAGACCTGAGTCATAGCTGAGTCTGACCCAGGTGTGCCCTCAGTGCAGGCACATACCACTGGCAGCACTCAGCACTGCCATGAAGAGAATGCTCACTCCCACCCCAATCTTCTGGGGAAGGGCTTTTGCCAACGCTTTCAAACATCCGGGCTGGCTTTCCAGAGGTCAAAAATATGGCAGATTTTCATAGTAGGACGAAAGAACAGTCACTGTCATTAGAAACATGTCACCATCTACCTTAATTTTCCTCCTTTTTAAAATATATACTGCAAAACAACTAATTAGGAATAATTTTGTTTTCCAAAATGCTTGAGCTAAGAAGCCAAGAACATGTGTAGGACATTGCTCCACATAAGCTATTTCAAAGTGGTTAGCTTTAGAGCTGAGTGCCACAAGGCAGAATGCTACACATCTTTTCAGTTTGTCACTCTCAAGTGTTGCCGAAGCAACATTATTAATGATTATTCCAGTAAAAGGCACAGAATAAAGGGCAATGACTAACCTGAAGCATTAAGTCCTTCATATACATGTGTCAGTCTGAGTTTCCTCCTTGAACAGAGGAATACAGTTTGTGGTGAAGCAGTATTAAAATAAACAAGCACAATGTTGCCTTTCTAATGGAACAGTATCAAATCCTACTCCTTACTCAGAAAATCACTTTTTTTTCTTCTTTAATTAGGGCATTAAAGTTACCAAGTTTACATGCAGCCTTTCCTTGCCTTTAAAGAATTTAGTTTTATTTCAGAATGCTTGGAGGATAGTTTCTAAAACTTTTACTAGTATATCTAGTGAAGCCATTTAAGCATTTCAGAGTTTTACAATTAAGCAGGTTCAAGTATCAGTACACGAAAGATTGTGTGCTCTTCTTAAATTAAGGATGTGGTTAGTTCCTGCAAGACGTGATCTGCATCTTCCATGCCTGGTTTAGTAGTTTACTCACCTCTGGCTGGAATAATTTTGCAAGTGTAGTCACTCACTCACTCACTCACTCCTGAAGCATGGCAGCTTTTCCCTGTTCTCAAGGAAGGTCTGGATGAGATTACTTTCTCCTCTAGAGCTGAAATGATCAGGCTGGGCCACACACAGGGGCAAGGCATCCATCCCTTCTGATAGTGTAGGCTTAAAAGTGAGTCACAGTGTAGACTTAAAAATGAGTTACAGTGCAGCATAAGTACTACCAGGGTGTCATCTGGCAACATTTTGATGAAAAGGGTAATTTCACATTAGTCTGAGTAGCTCTTCTGCATTTGCCACCCTTCTTTGCTAGTAAGTGCATCTCCATATACAGTCAGCTTCAGGTGATGACTAACAGACCAACTTCAGTGTACACCCAATCTGTGATGAGTTAATACAACTTAAATTATTCACCCTTAAGTTTTTATGTAGCCTGGCTCATCTAGGTAAATACAGAATTTAAATTCCAAATGGACATTCTGGAACTGTAAACTTCAATTGTACACTGGTAACCAAATCTCAAGTCCAGACAGAGGAACAGACCTTTGCAACCTCTCTTGCAAAGCATGTGAGAGCATGCTCTAGATCTTTAATTATGAAAAGTTTTAAAACTGACTCCTAATTTCAGACATTATTTTATTCTCTATTCATCTCATTTTGTGTATTTCAGCTAAACTCCACACAGATTGATACAGACAATTTGTCTGTTTAAATCAAGTGAAATCCAAATTGCATATAAAAAAAGTTCATTTTAAGTTCTAATCACACATTTGAAGTAAACTTCTGTCTTTTTTTCTTAATTCCAGTTGCTCTGTATTCTTCTCTTTGCTTCAAATATTCTGCTTTGCATTCTTCATAGAATGATGGATCACTATAGCTACAAGACAGAAAAATACATATTGTTTTTCATCTTGGAATACTGAACAGGTGTCACATGAGTACCACTCATAACTGAACTTCCTTTCACACCCAAAGAAAACTGGCCTGCCTTTAACAGTAAAATAACTTTAACACTTAAGTACTTTATTAAAAGAGGTAGCTGTCATGATACTGTTCTCTTTTGAAGCACAGTCCTTTTCATGACTCTGCAGTGAAGCCACTAAGAGGAAAGGCAGAAAAACAGAAAGACATTTGGTATTGAAGGTCAGCTGAAGAATTCATTTGCAGTTACCCTCCGCAGCATGGGAAGTTGCTGGAGTTGACTTATTTTTTTAATGCACCCAAGTAACTACTGGGAATAGGTTCAAGTGTATGTCTTTAACAGTAGATATAGAGGTCCTTAATCATTAAATACCTTTCTCATAATTTTTTGAAATATAACTATTCAACACTATACACTTTTTTTTTGGTCAGAGGCATTTTGTTTAATTTTTTTTTTTAAAAGGTGAAGGAACAGACAAATAAAACTGAGTAACTCCAGCACATTCTGACTGCAGTTAGGCCTAAATGCTTGCCTGGCTGCACATGTTTTTTTCATCAGTTCCTAAATACTTGAGGATAACTGTCACTAGTTCAAAGGCATTTATTTTTAATCCAGATCACTGGTTTAAGAAAGCAGGACTCACTAAAAATCAAACTAACCTCCATTTTCTCCCAGTCAAACTCAAAAAATTCACAACCCTCACCCTGGGAAATTCAAGAATCTAACACTTCAGCCTAATGGCACTGAAGGTAAATTAGGACTTCCAAAAAACATGTTTCAATCCACCATGGCATTGAGTTGACCTCTCATACGTAACAATTTCCCATTGCTCCTGCTACTGCTGTTCACAACAGCAGGACACTTTCAAGACAGACTAAATATTAAAAAACAGAAACAAAATGCAAACCAACTTATCCTGTCTCACTAACAGGTTATGAAGAAGCTTCACTGTGCGTCCCTATGCCCATATCTGTGATGTACCAGAGCAAATAAATCTGTCCCCAGGTGAATCAAGAAGGGAGTCTCTGTAGCCATATATTCATATGGCGAATAAAATTGTCACTTAGGGCCCTGACCAGCACGGTTTTAATAAAGCAAAGACACCACCTTCAGAAAATACATCCAAGGCTCTAACCCTGCACAGCCCTTTTCAGAATAGTTAACTTTTCTAGATTTGTACAGGCCACACACAAAAACCCAGCAAAAACTCATGAGGGACTTACTAGCCAACCAGACAGTCCTTCAGTGCTGTGTTCTCCTGCCGACACTTCACCACCATCAGAAGACCAGTTTCTTGACAGCATTTGGTAAATGCTGAGGGGAAAAAAAACCAACACAAACTAAATTGAAGTTAGAAAAATGACAATAGGTGAAAAACCCCTATGTGTAGGAGGTAGCAGACCAGATCTGATTACTAATAAATATAACCATAGTAGGCCTAGATTCTTATACTGTTTGCAAGGTCTTTTAGCAACAATACTTTAACTGGGATTCTGCCCTCCTCATGCAGCACATTCACACACATACTGCTGTTGCTAATACCATTTCTGAAGTTATTCTTGCAGCAAATCCATGATTCTTGTGCCTGCTTTTCACATGCTCTACTCAGGGCTATCACCTACATCTCTGGCATTTAAGAACAAAGAAGTTGCTCAACAAAGTGAAAGTACCTGGTCTGTTTTAAGGATCTTAAGACTTAAAAACAAGTCTAGTGAGATACTAGAACAGAATAGTAAAGTCATGGCTAAGGACATGGGATTTATCTGGGAGTAACTAAAATTATGCCTCATTGTTACCAGCACCCTGTACAGATGTTTCACTGAAAAATAACCCTAGATAAGAACTGGCTGTTATTTCTATCAGGAGATGTCAAACTGTTCTGTTTTAAGAGATCTGCTAAGAGATAATCAGCTACATTTAGCAGATGGAAAGGAGAGAGGAAGAAAGCCATGTGTCCAAGATCAACCAGGAGCCAGAACTAGAAAAAAGTTCCCCCCTCGTGCATCCCCTTTCATAATTCTATGCATTTCTCCTCCTCTAAGGTCTTCCTAATAATGATTTAATATCCAGCAAACTTAGGGCATACAGAAATCATTATCTTCTTGCACATACTTAGCAAAATTTACAGCTAATCCAGTAACATCAAAACTTAATGGTACTACATCACACAGCAGGTAAATCACATTACCTATGCTCAGTGTACAGGTACATCAAGACTTATCTAAACCAGAAAGCAGAGAGTTGTCCCTATTAAGGCAGCACTCCTGTCCTTTGCTCATAGCAGATGCCCACTGAAATAGGCATTAAGCAATTGTGGACCTCAGTGGAACAAAATCCACCATCTAGGATCCTGGACACTATAGCACGACTTTGAGAAAGTGATCCAACAGCTGCAAGCAATCCCTAGGTGAGATTAATCTCCTTGTCCACAGCTATTATTAATTAGGCTTTCACTAAAATAATTTACAACACAAGGTAGTGTTTGCTGAAAGTGCTGATGACAGATTCAAGTGTCCTTATGCTGCCGAACTTTGCAAAGAACTGACTTCTTACCTACTTCAAACATATTATTGATGAACACTTAAAAACCTCCTCCAAAGCAGCATCCAGCCTTACACACTGGCAACTCCACTACACCCTAAATGAAAACCAGATGAAAGTGTGCAGAAAATGGGTTTAAATTAGCCAGTTAATTACCAGCTGGGAAGACACTGTAAGTGTGCTCAAAGGTATCCATTAATAGCCACACCCAGTTTCTAAGATCTATGTGTTTCAGACTTAAAGTCATCCAAATACACAAGCACAGCTTTGAAGAAACACCTGGACAGCTCAAGTTTACTAAGCAGTTTAAGCTCAGAACAAGGCAAATGTGTTATTAGGTTATCAGAATATTTTTTTGTTTTTCAAAGGTGAATCTGATATTTCTTCTGTTCCTTCCTGGACTGCTTATACTGACCATTCCTACACCAGCATCTCAGAAAAATCATACCTATTAGTAAATTTCTGAAAATGACCTTTGTTTGTTTCTGGGAAAAACATCCAAAGCTTTTGAAAGCTTATGGTCTGTCCAGTGACCGGTTTGATTTATACTCTCTACAGGCACTTCTTTAAGTGCTGTGCTGAGGTTTTGGGCTGGGGTTTTTTTCTGTAGTAGTAATCATTTCTTCTGGAAGCTGTGAAGTACAAAACCACTGAAGACAACAGGAGGTCCCTCTCACTTGTTAGCTCACCAGTCTTGATTGGTTAAAGGCGTGATGTCCCAGTGAACAAAAGAAGCCTGAACTGCAATTGCCAGCATTCCCTGGCTTCAGAGGCCCTGCCTGTGGTACATGGCCAGGCACTGTTGCAAAGTGATAAAACTGCTTCCAGCTGTTTAGCTTTAACTTTACTGATGCTTAACAACAGAGAGGAAGAAAGAAAGTTAAAGCATATTAGGCATCCTTATATGAGCACGCAAAACTTGATTATCCATCTCTTCTGTTTGGCACTCATGCAAGGAGTGCAAGACAGGTTTAGTTATAGACACTTACCAGAAACCTTCCAGGAGGCTGGAGAATGTTTTTATTATTTTTAATTGTGCTTTGTCTTGCTCACAGAGGGGCAAGTACCAATCTCTTCACTCTCCTAACCAGTGACAGGACTCAAGGAACTGGCGTGAAGCTGATTCAGGGCTGGTTTAGGTTGGCTATCAGGAAAAGATATCCACCCAGAGGGTGGCTGGGCACTGGAACAGGCTCCCCAGGGAAGTTGTCACAGCACCAAACCTGCCTGAGTTCAAGAAGCATTTCAACAACGACCTCAGGCATATGGTGGGATTGGGGTGTTCTGCATATGGCCAGGAGTTGGTCTTGATCCTGATGGGTCCCCTCCAACCCAGCTTGTTCTATGATTCTATGACTCTTCCATGAAATGAGATGTGTCCATGTTGAGCAGCACAAACTGTTTAAATTACTGGTTTGGAGAATAATGTCAGAAACAGTGCTCAATAGTTCCGGATATCTCAAACCAGGAATTAATCTCTGTATCTGACAAGCCTTGCTCACTCCTCATTCAAGCAATATCTGCATTGCTGACTGAAGTTTCCGGATGCATAGCAGGACACCACAAAAGGAGCAGATACACAGGACCTGATTACAAACCTATTGTAATTTAACACTTTAGCAGCTACGAGAGGTAATTGGAACACTAAAGAATCCAAACAAACCTTCTTCCTGACACTGCACATTACAGCAAGAACAGAATTATCTTTTCATAATCTTGTGTATGACAATGGAAATGGCTTTCCATGACTTTAAAAGTTCATGGCCTGATACATTTTCTTCTGCCTGCAAGCAGCAAGCTACCAAAACAAAACCTCAAGCAGCAGCAAAACAAGAGATAAATATGGGCCAGTCTGCAAATTCACTGTAAACTGTAACACAAAAGAAAGTCATGTTTCAAACAATAAAAGTTATCCCCAATATTTCCAAATACAAGCCAAATCAACTGAGGAACAGAGCTCAACACAACAGAAGTGAAAATGCCTTGTTAGAAAGGGGAAAAAAGGCTTGCCCTCCATCAAATCAACCCTTTGCCAAGGCTTTTCTAGGACAGCTACGTATGTCCATCACTGAATGCTCTGTGCACAGACAAGGACAGATCCACTACTGCGTCAGCGAGCTGCAGGTGCCTACCAGTTACCACGGAAACTGGCTACAGACCCCCTTTCACCTGCAGCAGTCATGGTTCATGACATCACATCTGACATAGGTTACCCCACAGGCTCCTCTCCGTGCCACAGGCTCTGTCTAAGGGGATGCACACACAGCAAAGATCTCTTCTCGAGCCTACAGCTCAGAGAGTCTTCACTGAATGGCTCATCACTGATTTGAGGCTGGATTTCTTCTTTATCTCTCATGAAGAAAGCTTTGCATTTCTGTTGCGTGAGTTTTGGTCACAGTTCAGAGAATTTTAAGTCTCATTACATTTTGGCCATTTCAGCCACACAGAGAGATTTTAACTGCTAGAGCAAGCCTGCAATTTAGTACCTCTTCTAAATCAACCAAGTATGTAAGGCCAAAATGTACCTTTGCCAAGACAGAGGTCTGCTGTCAACTGAACAAAAGCTGAACAGCCATGTCTGAACACAGAGCAATTCAGTTTTGCCAGTTCTCACCGGCTCACTAGGGCATGCTGGCATGGCTGGATCTGCCTATGATGGGAAGAGCACATTTTCAGGGACAGACAGGAGGGCTTTTTGGCTGAGGCCGGAGATAAATGAATCCTTCCAAGGACTGACTCTTCAGCAGGGAGCATCTCCAGCCCTGAGCAACTCAGGGAATGCTGAGTTTGGTTATTGGCACCTCCAGATCTGCCCTGGATCCAAGAGCCGGACTTCACTGGGTCTTCCTACCCTTACCCACCTGAGAAAGCACAACACAAAGAACTAGGAGAAATTAGATCCTGACATATGTAAACTCACAGAACAGGAAAAAATTTATCTTCTTAATTTATCTGTAAAGCTGTATAGACATGCATTTTTTAAATAAAAATCCTATTACAAGTCTTTCTGTAATTCCCTTCAGATACAGAATTATACAACTTCTGTTCAAGGTATCAAGAATTAGTTTTGAGTGCCCGACTTTGATGGTTGATTAAAACTTCTTTAAGTTACAGAGCACTCTTTTTATTAAGGTTTCTTTGATAATTACCTAGAAGATTGGCACAGTAAAGAACACTTTGTTTACAGAGATCTTTACAGTCCACACTAGTCTTTGCTGACAAAAACAGTATCTAAGAAGAATGCTTTTCTTTAGTACTTCTAAGTGCTTTTTCCACAACTCTGTTTTATGACTTTACTACAAGATGAGAAGCAGATGAAAACTGAAGTGGAATTGGCCAACAGTTCACTTATCACAGATTAAAGACTGGACAAATTATTTCCCTGTTTATTCAAGCAGTCACACAGACTAAAGTATTAATTTTAAGATCAGATGCATTACCAGAAAGCTACAACAAAGTTGGTGGGGGTCTACCAACAGATGTCCTGGGACATACAAGTCCTAATTAAAAAAAAGGAGATAAAAAGCCAGGGTCCTGCCCATTTTAAATTTAGAACATATTCACAGGTTCAAGAAATATTTGGCATGTACGACAAAAATAAAAAACTTGCAGGATTTTGAGTCAAAGGGACAAACCCACATCTGGCATAAGACACAGGCACAGCTCTGCTGAATAAAGACGATGATTTTTTTCCACACCATATAAACCAGACAAGGTTAAATTTAACACTGTTAACCTCAGTGTCTGCAGGACTACAAACAGTGGACAACAAAAACAAGGCATCATATTTACAATGCAAGTGTTCTTTATGTAGCCCACAACACCATCCCACACTCAAACAGAATTAGGCTAGTCTCTTCACATTCAAAATGAAATGGTGGAAGAGGTGTGTAGGACTGCTGAAGTTTCAGTTATGTGTATGTAAAGGAAAGACTTAATGAAAAAAAACTTGTTATGTCCTGCCCCAAGCTTAAAAACAAACTGAAAGTTGTGAGGGGTTTTTTTTGCAATTTAATGAAGAGGAACAACCATCATCAGATTACATTTGTAGCACATTTCTAAAGGTTTTTTTCTCTTTAAATGTTTTAAAATATTAGACAGTTAATTATTTCTTCCTGCAAACATCAAAGTCTTCCCATGTGCAAAGTAAGAGAAGAAAAAGAGGGACTTATCTCTATACATGCAGCTGCATGGAAACTGTGTTGATATAACACCAAGGAATCATCTTGGTTATTTTCAATGTATGAACTGTTTGTAGCGTGAAGGCTGTTTCGGAAAGTTCATTTTTTGCAGATTCAGATTATAAAAATACTTGGCACTTTCATATTGCCTCATATTGTGAAGTGTTGTACATTTCATATAATATTGGAACTGTAGTTTTATCAATTATAAGTGTGCATCTATTTTGCAGATATGCTTGTACACAAAATAAATGAAATACTCCCCATTATCAAGATAAATTGATCCTCTCAGGTCTGGCTCTCGTTTATTTAAAGACTTTACAATTTTACTACTTAAGAGAAAGTCCTACAGAGGTGTTATCTCACCATTTATATTTTCCCAACACTTATGATACTGCTATCACACTCTTAAAATAAAAAAAAAAAAAAATAATCAAAAACCAAAAAAATCAGCTTGCATCATGATCCATACCAGCCTCATTCTGGGGTAAGTTTTTTCCCCTAAAAAAAAAAAAAGGCATTTTGTCTGGTGTTTGGGTCATTCCTGTACCACTGAGTGGAGAAAAGATATCCAAATAACAATGTGGATTTGGGGGCGATAGCAAAGGAGGAAGAAACAGTTCCCTTTAAAATGTAAACAAGGGCAAAATTTTAAAACCTATGTTTGTAAAATGTGTACAAAAACATTAAATGATCCAAAACATTACCAGCAATATTTTAAGGGTAGTTATTATGCCTTTAATTTTGTATTAAATTATGATTCATTAGCTTGTTACTTTGAAGATTACTCAGTATGCACAGAACAGATTACTGGTGCATTTAATGAGCCAGAGGAAGTAGTAGCATGAACATGAAGAGATTGTTTTACATTGTAGAGTACGAGCTATTTGATATTTCCAACACAGTACAAAAGAAAGCTTCTCTGTAGATTGCTCATGGTTCAGTTAACATCACTGAATATCTAATACCTCCAACTCAATTAATTCTCACCTGATTAAGATCAGTCTGATATTCAAACTAAATCATCTCTCCAGTCAAGTAGAAATCAATATTTCTGATTTTACTTTTAAATTACAACAACAAATAAAATACATGCATCGTCAGTATGCTAGGAGTAGCTTTCCTATTCTAGCCTACTATGGCATGCATAACACAGCTGATTAAAGAATTATTCTAATTTGAGCAACAATATATATAAGACAGATTAATTTGAACAGAAGGAGATAGCATGAAATAATTAAATGCATCTTATATAGGGCAAAGAGAAAATTGACATAAAATAACCTTGATTCTTTCAAGTGAACCTCTGTTATCAGATCAAATACTTTGTCTCCACAAATATTCATTTGCTATAACATAAAAATAATATACTTTCCATTTTCCTGCTCATCACTAGCCCCCCAAAATCTGCTCCATTTCAGGTTTTGTAGCTGGAGGCATCTGTCCTAGGAGAGATGATCAATACATACTAGCACACAATACAGGATGGGGGAACAGAGAATCCCAGGAATCCAGGAGTTTTAAGGAAGTGATATTCATCCTCCTGGCCTATCTTTTCCAGGGCACTCTCAGCACAGAAAAGCAGCTTTATCTTAAAGTACAGAGTGCAAACAGAGGATACTCCAGCAGACCACAGCATCTCTGGCACTCCAGAATGAAATGCAGAAACCTCCCTCATCTCGTGACTGAGGTGAGCATACAGCAGGAGAGAACCATCAGGAAAGCAAACAGCACAACTGATCTGCAGAGGAAGAATGTTTCCCAAAAAAACCCAGAAACTGTTTGTCTAAACACAATGCCTTGGGATAAAGAAAGCATCTTATCAATATCCTAGAAATAAATATGAAGACTTTGCTTTAGGGGACATTTAGAGATGAGAAAATAACATACTGAATCAAAGGGCCTATTTGTTCTGTACACCATCTTTCTCAGAAGCCAGTAACAGCTGCTTTTAAAAAATATGTGAGAAAGTGTACATTATGGAAAAACATCTTCTCAAGTGAAGTTTCTTCATAATCCCTATCAACTGTAAGCTTGGCTTATACCTCTTGAAGCAAAATGTTCTCACATGCCCTTCAAAACTCTTAGTATGCCTTACATGGTGGGTCTAAATGGACAAGCATCCAAAAGAAGATGAAGAAAGAGGGGAAAAACCTCCTGAAACCAGAAAGGTGTATGCTAGTCTGGATTCCTTCAACATCTATCTGCCCTGGCCCACTCAAGTCCTGCTAAACTCCCAACTATTGCAATTGTAGTTATTTGTTACATACTGTGTGTGCTTTTTTCATTAGCAAGTTTTCAAAATCCTGCTGCAAAAATTAATTGGCCTCAAAGTATCTCTCAGCTGGATACAGAAACAGGCCAGAGTAGTAGGGAGCAAATGCACTCTACACAGATCAAAAATGTTTGAGAGTTAGGTTGGGGTTTTTTTCAGAACATCTATTTACTCACCCTGTGAATGCCTACTTAGGAACAAGAGCCTCCAAAGTTTTCATGTCCTACATATATTGATATAACAAGGATCTAGACTTGGTCGACTGCTTACAATGAGCTTTTAAAATCAATATAGGAAATCTATGGCTTATTTAAATGTTCTGTTTCAAAAATTATAAAAAAAATATATACGATTTTTTTTAAACCACAATACCACAGCAGTTCTGAAAACTCATGTGAGTCACGTAGGGATCCTCTAACATCAGTTAATTCAAATCAGAAGTCATTGCTCAGCTGCTGATCTTTTTATTATAAGAATATTAGCAGGGTTTCTCTTGTTTTCAAACCCAACAACCATTAAAGACAGAATCTGTGGGGAAAAAAGGATGATCTTAAACTACCATGGCAGGAACATTCACAAAAGCCAGAAACAAGGAAGATGCAGTCCCATTCCCATGTGATGCAGAGGCTTGTGCTGGGGGAACCTCTCTCACCAGACTCACTATACTTCTGCAGTGTCCTGCAGTTCAAAATTTGCTACCATTCAGACTGAGAATTGTGGATGTTTCTAAGAGGCATAACCAGAAACCTCAAGCAACAGCAGAGGAGCGCTTCTGTCTGTCCCAAATAACCCACACTTATCCACAGCAGATTGTTGGACATTTTCTTTCCAATTTTATAATAAGCACCAAGAAACAGAAAATGGAATTGAAAAGCAAAGTTTAAGGAAGAGAATAACTGTTTTGTTTAAGGAAAAGAAAACCACATAAAACAAGCTGAGGAACACAGCCAAACACATTAATTCAAGCCAACCAAATCAGTTCAACTAACAAAACCCAGACAAATACTTAAAAGTGTTAACAAAAATATGCCAGATTAAAGTAATTAAGAGTTAAAAAATAGTGTTCTGAACATAATATACACATGCAATCTCAGGATACTTGCAGGAGCATTTAGTTCTACCATAAGGACAAGGCCAAGTCAGCTCTGCTCATTCAATGTACTGCACACATGAGATCCGACCAAAATGTCTTTTTGGGGACAAGGGTTGGAAAGACTGAAGTTAGTTTTCAGTTTGATATGAATATGGAATGCACACATGAAACCTGACTAGGAACAGTGTTTTCCTAAGAGTCACTGAGTCAGAAAAGAACATATACCTTAAAATGTCCAGCAGTGCTTTCCTGACTACTGCTAAATGATGAAATACTGTGGAAGACAGAATTTATTAGCAATATAGGTTAATCACTAGAATTTCAACAGAACTTAACTTTAACAGCAGAAGAAGCTTTGGCAGAGATGATACAGAGAAATGTCTACTTATCAGTTTTGGTGCCATAGACCTGATCTGATCTTCCATCCTGGATGTAGAGTTGTCACCATTTTCTGTACGAACGAGTATACACATCTACCTACGTATGTGTGTGTGCATTTTGCCCCAAACACACAGAAATCTAGTACACTTTCAGATTTTTTAAGTAAATTCCTGCAACCTAGCTCTATAAAAGCTGCCAAGTCCTCCTGCTTCTGACTAAGCAAGACAGGCAGAGCACAGCAGTACACAAGAGGTTTATGTCCTCAGAAGACACAGGAGAAATAGTAAGGGCATAACTATTATGTATAAGGCTTTACAGTGACTACTTTGTCAGTCAAGGCAGATTTAAGTGCTCAAAGATTACAATCTGTTGGGCTATGCAGGCAGATTTTTCCAGAGGAGCAGAGCTCCTTGTCTTCCTAGTGAAATCGCAAAAATCTACCCTTTTAAGCAAAGCAAGCACATTGCTATGAAGCAGTTTATTTGGGTAAATGATGATTTGTCCACTAAACAACCCTGCTTGAGGAATGTTCTTGTCAAGTACAAGCATTACCTTCTCTATAAGGCTTCAGGTAAAGCACGCCCAGCAAGCACAGCCACCTGGCTAAACCGCACTGGTTTTAAACAACTGCTTCCTTTAAGACTGATTTGATCTAATTTTCCTCCCACCCTGCAGTAAGTATCCCTGACATCAAGCGTTACCATACCAGGCGCTGGAAGAGGCAGAACTGGAACAAATGCAAGTTCCCCCATGGCTACTGTCTGTCACTGCCTGCTTTTATATAAACAAGTGCATCCAACTTGAGCTGCGCAGAGCAGCCTCACCACTGCTTGTCCTCCCGCCTCGCTCGGGAGCTGCTGAGCCACTCAGGGACAGCTGAGAAGTTTGGATAACAGATGATTTAAACAAACAACATCCCCTCCCTCTGTCCCACAGCGACTGACTCTTTAGCTGAACTCCAAAGGCAAAATATATCTATTTCTCAAAAACAGAGCTTCACGGAGTGGAAGAAGGAACAGTAATGTCCTTCTACCACACGGTGGGGGTAGAGCAGGGCATTTATATAAATCCTGAGGAGGTGTTTGCCCAGCTATTCCACCATGACACCAGCACTGTTATGCCGTGCTGTGTCAGGGATTCTTCCTTTCCCCATGCCTCAGTTCAATCTAATGGGCTTACAAAACTACACATTTAACTCAGAGCTCTCATACCTAAGGTTGGTGGTGGTAGCAGTAACAATAGTTCTCACTCCTCTGAACGAAACAAAATATTCTCTAAGCAGAAGTGAAACTGGTTCCAGCTGGAAAGTGAGGGTGCGATGGGGCACCAAGAATAGGGCCAAAATCTCAGGTCTTTTGAGAATATAGAATATTCCCAATATATAGACTATAGAAGATTTATACAATCGTTAAAAGAAGAAGTAACGTTCCCTCACAGGTCACAATTCAACCCCAACCACTGTTCCAATATCTCCAAAACAGTTATCGTGTACTTACCCTACTTTGCAGTATATGTTTAGTGTCTTCTTTTCAAAAGTGACTAGCCATAGGCTGGTGTGGAGGCAGGAATTCTTCACCACGAAGAATTCCTGCTGAATGAAGTACTACTCAGTAGTAAGGATCACAAAACCAAAGTGCAAATTTTCCAGGCCAAAAAAAAATTCTGCTGTGTCCATACTCTGAAGTGAACAGTGAAGAGTAACTCGACCCTTTGCAATTGTGCAGTGTGATAAAGTATGTAAACTTACTTTTTCTAATAAAATTGCATCATTGACTATGGAGGCATTTAGAATTTCAAGCTACCCTATCAATTTCATGCTTTTGACGAGATGACTTTAAACCATGTGGCAGGAAAGCATATCACCAAAACTCAGCAATATCTGGAAATTTGGTAGTAAATCCGTAACGTTTATCTTCCATCTTCTGTAAAATGTTTTAAATAATGGACTGCAATAACCAGGTACATTTCCTCAGAGCAGAAGTTGTAATTTTTAAGACAATAAAATAAAATACTGGTAGACAGGGAATTTACAAACAAGTCTTTGATAAATTAACAAAGCAAAACAAAATAGACCAGCAACTAGCTATGAAAACACCTCAAAAGAGAGAAACTGTTTTTCAGTGTAAAGCTTGATAGGCAAATGGCATAAAAATCTGTATAAGACTTTACTAGCACCATTCCAGGTGTAGTTTGGTACACTGAGGTTTTGGGGACACCACTCTACCTTCTGAAAGCTGATTACATTGTGCTCCTCAAGCTGTATGCAGAAAGAGTCAAGTTTGGCAGGAGGGGATTATTTAAGTGCATCTATTCTGCCTGCTCCAATTATCTTGTTTCTGATGCAAAAACATTTTAGAGTAAAACAGCATCAACAGTGTTATGAAAGAAACAGGCAAAAATAATCACATAAATGTGGTTGCCATTTTTAGAAAAGCAACCTAACTCTTATGAATTTATTTAGCAATTGTTCAAATAAGTATGTTAACAGTGCATCAGCTACAAAATCATTGGCAAAGGAGATACAAAAGACAAGAGGACAAGTACATGTACCTCCAGTTTAGAATCCATTTGTCACACTTCTTCCTATGGCATGAGGGTACTTCCAATGAAATATCACACGCCTATCCAAGCAACTGGTTTTGTCAATTGCTTTCTAAAGGAGGAGACAAAGTTTATTTCTAACACATGAAATCACAGACCAATATCCAGGGCCCAACTTGGATTGTTTAAGACTGGAAGTGACAGAAGACCCCTGTGCATTAGTCAGTGGCAGCTGAGGACATGAGAATTTGAAGCAGCATTCAGCAGCTGGGACATGAGTGGAAACTGACTGAGGGTCCTGGAGCTGCCATTACAACCCCCGGTGACTTTTTGTCTTCTGTTTTCTTAGAACTGAAAGTAAGGACCTTTCCTGGTTGGGACTTCAGTGCTATGACTGGTTGACTGTGAGTGCATTCTCCACTGGTACTATGAAATTAAAAAGAACCTAATCTGGCTAAAAATCTTTCCTCCATTTTCTAGGTTTTGGAAAATCAGTTTTACTCACTGAATGCAGATGTACACATGCCTCGACCACCACAGATTTGTCAGCATGTAAGTTTTTTCCAAAGACTTGTCTCACCTTTATTCAGAAAGAAGAAAAAACCACCCAAAAGCTAGCATATGCTGTATTAATGTAAAACCCCTAGAGGGCAACTAAGCTTCAATTTCAACCTGCATAAATATTCAGCTCCTTAACTAGTTTACAGATTATGTAAACTATTTCCTTCAACCTTGTTTTTTTCCCCTCGTTTAAAAGAAATGAATCCTTTTCATTCTCAAATCACATTATTGCTGCCTATTTAGTGTAAGTTAATCACCACTGCCCAACCAGAGACTGAGTCCTCAACCCAACAAAGCTCAAATGTGCGCAAAAGAGAACAATAAAGAAAACACATGCAAAGGCTTCATTTAAACAAAGAGAGAAAACAAGCATATGAAAGTCTGAAATCACTTTCTTTGCATTAAAGACCTTTAACAATACATCTTGTTTATTATTCAGCTTAGTATTAATTTATTGCATGGCATCTGTTTTCTTGTACAGCAGTCTGGTTGCAAGCCTCAAATTTATGAATCAAAGTTTACACTGTTGAGATTATTCGCCTGTTTTCCCCTACATACCAAGATTTCAGCCTTATATATTTGGTGACCAAAAAAAAAGTGATGAAATAGGAAACAAGATGTCAAATTAGTTATGAAAAATAGCTTCATTTAGATTTTGGTCTTTAGCTAGAGTCCAGGACTGCTGCCAAAAAAAAGAAGTAATTGGAGCCATAAAAGCATAAAAGTAAAAAGCCTACATTCAATTACAAATACTCTTACCAAATTTTAAAATTGGTAACCAGTCTCCAGCTGAGCCTTGTTTGCCATGAACCAGCAGGCACCAACTGCCTTTCCCCTATTCCCACCAGATCTTGTTGGGAGCTGAAAGACACTTACTACCCTGCCAGTCCACACCTGCACAGAACGTGCACACACACTGATGCCTAATGTTAGAGAAGGCACTAATAAACCAATGGGATTCCCAAGATATGGAGGCAACCAGAGACACAGGAAAAAAAACAGCCCAAAGGAATCCTTAAGAAATGCTTGCAAAGTCCAAGGGTTACTACATGAGTTTTGCAGGAGACCAAATACCCAAACAAAAACTGATAGCAATGCCATCCTTGCTTTATGCAATGCAATATCCCGTATGCTTTGATCATGACAATTCTCCTTCATTTATGGTCTTATCTGTATTTACATGAACAGAGACTAAGAATGACTACCAGGAGAATACACTTTACCTCATTTTAGCCACCCAAAATTTTCATGTCCCACCCACAGCTGATTCTGAAAGTACCTTCCTGTCCTTGTTGCCCTGAGCCGTGACAAGAAAGGGGCAAGGGGACAGGAAAGAGAGAGAGAGGACTGCAACGGGGATGAGATGTTTCCCATCCTGCATGACATAACCAAAAATCAAAGGAGGAGTTTGAGGAGCTGACATAAGTCTCCAAGGGTGTTCCACTTATAAGGGTCTCCTCACTGAACACTGCAGAATAGGATGAAGTAACTTCTATCTCCCTTGAGCTTTGAAAGACTGCAGAAGGGAGAAGAGGAAGGCTAGACTCTGTTTCTTACTCAGATTCATCCCCTCTGATTGCTTGAAATACAAGCTTTAGGCATTCATCCTGACTTCTTTTGTTACAAGTTCAGTCAAGGCTTAGAGACCTGAGGATTTGACAATTGTTAGTACAAAAATGCCCAAATCAAACGTTATTGTACAATCAGTTCAGGTCTGGACACAAAAAAGATTTTAAGTACCAGATCGCTTTGTAACACAGTAGAACCCAGACATCAGTGTATCAGACAACACCTTGCAATCAGACTTAAGACAGTGACTATATTATATTAGAAACAAGAGGATTCTACCTGCTTCACACAAAAGAATTATAGTCACTGTTACAATTTACTGCTTATGTGAAACTTATCTGGCTGAACCTGATACCACAACCCAAATATTGTTACCTTTAAGTACTTTTAACACATTCACAGAGGCATCTATTGCTCCTCTTTATATTAGAGTGGCTGAATTAGCTTTCAGACAAGTCAAGTCATTGCAACTCAGACATTAGGGCCACAGAGATGTGTAACATCAGGTCTAGAACAAACAGCACTGCACTGAAACCACTGCAGAAAAAAAAAAAAATCATGAGACCAGAATTGTTCATCTGAATTACTGGTGGGAGAAGGTAGCCAAAGCAAAAGTTTGCAACTCTGAAATATCTTCCTTCTATAGAAGCACAAAAATTATTTTTGGGGTTGTAATTTCCTAAGTATTCTCTGCCCGACAATGAATATTTCTCAATGATTTGTGCACAGTCAGTAAGTAGTATTTGCATGAATTTGACAGCAGAGTGAAGAGGACAGATTCCCCCAACAGTATTTTGGTTTAAAGCTGCTGAAGTTTTATAGTTATTCATTCAACAGATGCAGCATATCAAAATGAACTTACACAACAGTCTTGTTGAAGCAAAAGCATCTTTTCCACACCATTCTCACTTCCCACAAAAAACTCAAAACTTCCTCAAGCTGTTTGTAATGTAGAAAAAACTTAATGTTTTACCTAATATATAAAACTTCCTTAAGCAGTTGGAATGTATAAAATAAAACACAAAAAATCATCACACACACACAAATATGTTTTTTAATTTCCTTAAATTTGGAACAGTTTTCAAAAGTATGGGGACATCTCTATGACAAAGAAAAAGCTCAAGAACCATTAATACTATTACTCAACTGTCATGAAGCATAGTTACACATAGCTAATATATTTTAAACATGGGACTTTTGATAGAAGTCATTGAGGATACCAGAGAAGCTGTGACCTCTTCTAGCACCCCATTAAAGATTAGTTAATTACTAGTTAAATCTTAAGTTAAATAACAGCAAACGTTATACATTCCTTTATAGTCCTCTTTTCCATATTCTGTGGAAACCAATGGTAAGTTTCTGTTCATTAACTAGATATATGCTGAAACCTACATTTAACATAAAAAACACCTAACCACTCAGGAAAGACAAGCAAAGAAGCACAGGAGGAAATCAGGACAGATCAGAAATTACAAAGATTATTTACACCAGAGAAAAATAAAGAGTTCTTTTCACCACTGGCCTTATGAATCATTTTGACTGGGCTGTAGAGTCACTGTAGAAAATTATCACCCCAAAGGCAGGAAAAAAAGTAATGAGCAACAAAGTTGGAAGTTGCAGACTCTGGTCATTCTTGTTTACTGGATATAATTTTCTTCAACCTGAAAGTACGAGTTCTCCCTGAGAATTTAGATGTTATTTTTAACGTCACAGCATTAAAGATTTTGGGGGGTTGTGCTTAAAATTCTTCATGAAAACAACTCCGGAATCTCAGGGTTCCAAAATCTTCCCTAATCCATTTCAGGGACTCTGATAGAAATAGTTTTCCAGGACAGTTTCTGAGTAAGTCTCTCATTTTTCTTTTTCCCTTTTGCCTGTTTAACATAAGTCAGATCATCCTATTTTCTGTTTACAGTCCTGCTTTTATTCAGGTCACTGCCAGGAACATGCCCAATGTCTGAGAACATAAATTTCTTGATATACAAAGAAAAGTTAGTTTAGGCATTAAATCCCAAAAAAACTTAGAAAGTAAAAGCATCCTTTGAATGGTAAAATAAAACTATGTCATTCCACATTATACACTTTCTGTACATTTCCTACATATTGAACCATAGCATTCAGAAGTTCTTTTTGCAAACATTAGCTGTGTCTCCCCAAATAAACTTTTAAAAAGTCTGACAGTCTACAGTCATAGGTGAGATTACATCTCAAGCCACAACTTTGCTTTATTTTCACCAACTTCATGAGCATCCCATTACAGCAAAGAGTATGGGACATTTCTGTCACCAGGAAACAAAGCAGGACCTCTCTCCAGCCTGGCAAATGCAACAATAAAGTTTTGATTTTGTGCTCCAAAAAGGACTATTTAAACATCCCTGAAATATGTTGTTGATCTGAAAGCCTGAAGGGCATATTTAGTGTATAGTGAAGAGGAGGGAAAAGAAGAATAACTAGAACCTCCTTGAGAGATTCCAGATCACAGCCAGAAAACTATAAAGTGTACAACATTATAGGTGATAAAAGAAATACAAGGAAATCCTGAACCTGAATATCAGAAGCTCCCCCCCAAAAAGGCATTGCTGACTTAAAGAAATCTTTCTTTAAACTCATTTTAGGAAAAAGGTTAGGAGGTAGATCTCTTAGTACCATAATTAAAGTCCCAAATTCCCTACAGCCATTTCAACTCCTTCCCAATACAATGGATAAATACAAAGAGAAGAATCTGTTTACTCCATCCAAGGGAAATTTTCATGCACAGGTCTTCTACATGATCTTCTTCAAAATTCCTTATATAAGTTCCTTTCCTACTCATTATCCCATCAAAATGACTACCTTCCCTCTTTTCCTTCCAAAATGATTCCTTTCAAATCCTTTACCAATATCCCTCTCAAATCTAGGATACAGCAGCTAAAATGCTTTTCTTGTTCCCTGTTCATAAATTTAAAGCCTCATCCATACCTCCAAAGCTGTACAGGCCTAGCATTCCTTGATCATCCCCTTTCCTATGTTCTGACCAGCTCTGCAGCTCTTGATTCCACATCCTAAACACCTCTTGCCTTCTGTTACATGATTACACTTCCTGCAGAGGTATCCATCCTGATTGGAGGCAGCAAATGTTCCAGGAGCTCTCTTCTGCAGGACTGTTAAAAATAAAATTTCGAGGGATGACAATACAACGCAAGTGGTTTATGGCCTTTCAATACTGTAGCCTTTACTCCCTTCTTACGCATCAGACCTTTAAATAAAACACTCTTCAGAGCACATATCTCCCTACTCTTTTTCTGCAGCACCACAGAGACAACTACTGGAAAGCAATTACAACAGCAACAAAAGTAACTTTAGGGGGGGTGGGAAAGAGGGGGATTATTTTTTGTTTTTGTTACTAAAAGGATCTGAAAAATAATGTACAAGAACATAGTTTTATTCAGCAACAGACAACATTGTCTCTACTATTAAAAAACCACTTGTGCATTGTCATTGTTGTCACCATAGGACCCATTAACTACTACATCAAAGAGTAAGTGCTAGAGAGACAACTTACTCAGTTTGAGCTAAGCAATCTTTAGAACTACTGCTCTACATGGAAAAAGAAGCTTAAAATGTTCTCATCCCAAAACAGGATGAAAATTTGAGATTTTATTGATTTCAGAAAACAGTGAAGAACACTTATACCAAAAAGCATGAAGAACACTTAGAACATCACATCTTCTTGAAAGTGTGTGTATTTGCCAAGCTATTATTTCAACTTTGTGTTCCCTTATTACCTGATAAGACCTGTGTGATTCCTGCCCCTTTTTTTTGACTGGTTCTGCTGTTTCTTAACATTCTACACAAAGATGTTTACAACAGGTATAGGTTTCCAACGTACAGAAGATCAAAACTACAACTCTCATAATCCACTGTCTCATTAAACCAAAGCATATTAAGTAAAACCACAACTCCTGTTCTGATTTCCATTTAGTATTAATTCCTGTTGAGCTTCATTTCAGTCTCTGAGATTTGGATAAGCAATTTTCTTTGGCAAATACACTTGTCAACTTCATGTGTTATCTAAAGAATGGACAGAAGCTTTCCCCTATCACTTTATGCTGAATACAAAGGACAACATATTGCTTTTAGGCTGCCTGAATTCTCACTATTTATTGTATTTCTGAACACACAGTAGCAACTTTTTGACGAAACTAAGCTTTATTTTCCACTGCTGAATGTAATGGTACCTATTACAACACATCCTGACTTCAACAGCTGAAAAATAATATTTTCTGTGTTAAACTAACCCCAGGGTAATATTAACAATTCATATACAACATAAATATTTATGCACAGGCAACGGGACTATAGCATGACTTTTTTAAAAGTATTAAGATTTATTTACACTAAGCGCTAACTGTGTAACTGTTGAATGTAGTATCTAAGAACGGTTTATAATGCAAAATTGCAGAGCAACTACTCCATACGTTGTTAAGGATAGGCAGCTAAATTAACAGCTACTGTGAGCCACATGAACTGCCACTGCTCTGTCCATCTACACCACAGTAACACCTCACTGTAACACTGACACTGTACCCATAGGTTATCACCACTGTCAATGGAATGGATGCAAAAAAACCCCTACAGAATCCCAAGTTTGCCCTCACTTGCTGGTAATGACTGACACAGAAGTCATTGACAAAATGTGTCAACTGGGAAAGAAACCTACAGCAAACACTGAATGTAATAGGGAATAGGTATTAGTCAGTGGCTGGAACAGTACCCTCGTCCTTTTGTATGGAGAAGAACTTGACCATGTCTCCTCCACTATGGACATTCACCTCACACAGTTCCCTGAAATATCCCAAGATCAGTAGATACAGGCAAGGTTGAATTTCTCTATATTTACAGTTTCTGGCAATCTTACCTCATCAGGACTCTTAAGACATGAAACCAACTATTCAGCTAACAATGCAGAGTGTACTAGTAGAGAACTGGAAATAATTACAGCACATAAAAGCCATATACATCAATGCTACATCAATCATTCCTGAAAAAACAAGTTTGGAGAAATTATGATAGAGAAAAGACTTTTAAACTTTTTTCGTCAGTGGGGAAAGAATTTCCAGGTACAGAAATTAAATGAAGACGGCAACAATGACTCAGTTTTAATGGTGAGTTTGTCAGGGAGTAGTAATATGACTAAAGGGTAGAAACAACTATGATTCTGATGCTTGATTTCACATTCAACTCTTCCAGCAATCCAAGAAATGATATAAAAGGACAAAAGAAATTGTTTTTTTTCTTTCCTTATATACATTTAAAGTATTCCCAATCTGTAGATGTTAAAACACATTAATCCAGTCTGGAAGAATAGTTTTCCTCCAAAAACTGGACTAGCATCTGAATATCATAATACACTAACTGTATCTCACCATAAGAGCTGTGAAAGAAGCAATCCTACTGTTCAACTTTCTGACGTTAGCTTGGGGAGTGCTCTTGTCATGGATATTACTACCAGGTACTACAATAATCCCAGAACACACAGGCATCCTCTATTTAAACCAGCATTTGATAAGAACATGTAATTAATCTGGTTATGTTAATATATTTATGCTGGACAAGGAAATCAATTTGCAATTCAGCATCTTAGCTGGAAACCAATAAAATCTGTAACTTGAGAAAAGCAAATTGAAAGACTGGACAAAACACAGATAACCTCTTGAGGTTCTCATCTATGAGCTCTGAACTACCAACAACACTGTAATATCTATACATAAAAATCTCTACCAGGTAAGAGAATCAAAATCAAGACAGGGCTTGTAAGATATGGCAACCTGGCTGAAATTGATATTCATTAGAGTACTCTTTGCATGAATAGGAGCATTTGGACTCTGTGGTCTTTATCAGAGCCCCAGCTGGTAATGGTTGAAGGTTAATGCCTTACCCCATTCTGTTCAATTTTCTGTCCTAATTAGTCCTCTAAATCTATAGCTGTGAGCACCAAGTGTCTGTGCTCAAAAGAAACTAATTAATGCTAGCAAATTAGATCAAGTCCAAAGATCCAACAGCCAAACTCTTAAATGCTCCTTGTTAATAGGAAGTGTAGCTGTCAATAACTGCTGTTGGTGGCTATAATGAGGCCTCTTTCTTTCACTGAAAGTGATTTCATTTCTCTTTGTCCCTGTAAAAGCTGTTCCATTCCCTAATAAATAAAAAAATAAAACCCCCTACACAACTAAGTTGCAGTGGTAAAGGTAGCAGTCTGACCCACTTGTCATCAGCTGGGTTGAAATGACATGGATGGGGGAAGAACAAAAATAATCAAACCAGGCAAGTTCCCTCCCTGAACATTTTCTTCAAAGTCCTAAAAGCTAGTTAGGAACTGAAATTTCTATCACCAGGCAAGACAATATGCCTCATATTTCCTTTCAATAAATTAGCTTAGAGTTTTTAATGCTGTTATCATTCACTCAAACAAACAAACTCACACAAATCTAGAATCTCATTTCTTCAAATTCTAATTTACATATAGCTGTTCTCTCTGCCCAGTTTGTTGGAGCAAAGCTCAATATACCATAATCCCTCTAGAGATCGTATTAATTCACATAGTTAAATGTGATGAGAGTAAATGTTCATTGGAAACATATAGCATTGAATAATTTTTTCCAAAATAAAAGCTATTGTGTGCAAACAAGATCATGTAAAAATTCAGCATCTTATTCTCCAGGAATGCCAGCCAGAAAAAAAGCTCATAGCAATTTACTGCCAGTACTAAATATAACAGTACACTATCAAAACATCTAAAATAATTTAAATAACTGACAACTGCACAAAACATACAACATAACGTAATACCAATAGCTTCATACAGGGTCATGTGGTTGCACACAATATGACTATAATATACTTCAATATTCAGATAATAAATACAGCAGCAGAGGACAACTCTTTTCCTCCACTCTCCACCTGCAGTTGTGTTGCTGAATTGAAACTATGTTCTCAAATTATACTAACCTTTCTCTCACAAAAAATGGAGTTGCAGATAATAATGCAGCATTTTTTTTTCCATCCTCCTAAGAGAAGGTTATTGTGGTCATAAAAAAAGTGTGATTCTTCCACTCTAACCTCTCAGGCTTTCCACCAAACTCTGAATAATATGGACATAAGCACATGTAAGCAATTTCTGATCACAGCAGCTCAATTTAAAAAAGGTACCAGCAGCTGTCATGTTAACTCATTGATTTTTATCAGTCACTTGATCTTTTTGCTTTGATCAATTAGAAGATCACTGTGTTCCCAGATACTCCTAGGAGATGTGAACTTGAAAAAAAATTGTAAGGACTATATTTTCACAATGAGGCAAAGTGGATGAGTGAAGTTCAGCTGTAAATGGTGATCTTAGTTTAAATTCGCTGTAAGACAAGAACACTCATCAAAATTTTTAAATAGAGCTGTCATGTAATTTCCCTCTACTATCAGTCTTAGCATCTTCTGATGTCAGAACTCTAGGTACTAACAGGTTAATCCTCTCTCAGCATTCAACAAAGGCTGGCAACAATTAACAGAACTCAATCTGCAATACCAAGGAAAGTGAACAACATCAAGCAAAACTTGCTAAGGATTTCACACATTTCATTATCTGCATTTCTGTTAAGAAAGTATAAAAAAAGAGAATGTTTTTTTAAAGAACGAATATCTAAAGGTGTGCTTGGGCATTTAAATGTACAGCACCACATGCAGTTCAATCAGAAACGTCTTTGAATTTATGGACCTTGCTATGTCAGGTGTAAGGGTCATGGTCTAGAGCAGGTGGCCCCTACGGGGACAGAGATAATGTCAGTGACAGGACTGTTGAGTAAGTGCACGTTATCAAAACTCTGGATGACATTGGTCATGCTCAACTGTAGAGAAGCCTGCAGTAGTGTTGCATCCCATCATCTTCACTAAGTATCAACATGAGCCCTGAGGAGGAGAGGGCTAATGGGAAATCTGGAGAATGGGAGGAGGGTGGTTGCTTGGAAATGTCCTTTTCCAGCCACACTTTCCAAACCATTTTTAAAGCCCTGCCAAGTAGCATGAGATTTTTTTCAGCAATGTAACTCCACTTGCTTTAACTACACAGCTCCTACAGACAACAGAAACAACACAACAGTGCTCTCCAGTGAAGGTCCTCAACTCAGCACAAGTAGAAATATCTTACTTGTGTTTCCCTCATAAAAATTTTAAAGTAGATTAATAAATTTTTTTAAAGGACAGAACAACTTGTCATCTTGATTAAATGGATGTCTCCCACAGTATGCTTAAACTAAGAAATGGCTACATTTAATTCACCATCTTTCTAATGGCAGAACCAGGCTGAGTTGAACTATCTGCCCCTGCAGTCACCCTGAAAAGCATGTAGGTCTAGTTCCTGTTTGAATCCTTCAACCTTTCAAAGGAATCTCAGTTACAGAAGATGTCTGCAGGTCCCTCTTTGTGACCTTAAAGGCCCAAATCTAGATGATATGACAGTAACAGACAACAAAATTCAGAGGCAAGAAGTTCAGAACTTAAACCCCTTGTCTCTGGAACAAATTTTCTTCTCCCAGAAAATGAAAAGCTTGTGCAGTTTTGGAAAGTGGGCAGAAATGCTTTACAACACAAGAAGTATACAAAACATCTCCAATAAATATAATACAGGTTTAATTTAATGACTGACTCTGTGACCCAGTAATTTCTTTTTCGGACCTCAATTCAAGACAATTTCTTCAGAGTCTAAACCCACAACATCTCAAAGTCACTCAGTTGTTTCTATTTTCCAAGCCAAGTAACCAAAAATTAAACCAAATTAAGGTGACAGTTCAAGTTTGGATATTTCTGTTACCAAAAAACCCCATCAAGTTCAATTTAAGAATCTATAACTTTGGACAGCAGAGTAAGTGCTCTCAAGAAATTAGACACAGTTTTCTGTAAAACTGATCAAGAATCAACCACAGCTCTTCCAGTTTTTTCCATGACTGTCCCTAGTTTTAGAGCATGGAGTCATGGAAAGCAAAGCACAGCTGGATGAAACTGCAGAACTTTCGATGTGCTAAAGGTCACCATTCTGATGAAAAATGCTAACTCCAGGTTCCTGAAATTTGCTATGATTTTGCTTTGAAGGAGCTTATTCATATTTAAATTTTATAACTGGAAATTAAAGCAAAACAGGAAAACAGCTTGCTTAATAAATTATTTCATAAAAGTAATAAGCGAGGCAATGGCTAAGAAATGATCCTTTTAGTTACTTAGGTTTGAAATGCAAGGACATGCTGATACAGATATATATCATTTAGTATTATTTTAGGCAAACTCATGCTAGTTTCTAAAAATACAGTGATATGTTCCTGTATGCCAATGTTTTTGGAGGTTTTAGTTTGCTTGTTTTTTGACACTTTTGCCCACAATTTCACATACACACACAGAGTACATGGATATGAACACAGTAAAGCATATTTACATAATACTCACAGAAAATTGACTAGTGTTTCCCAGAAAGCATGTTAACAGAATTAGTACCCAAGCTAGCAAAATTACTAATATATCCATTTTCACTGAAAAACGTGCTTGAAAATCTTAAATCATACAAAAATCATTCTGAAAATGAGAGCTACAGAATTCTTAAGAAACATGCAGCACACACAAGAACTTACGCTGGAAAAATCTGAAAAAAAAGTTGTAAGCAAATTTAAATAATCTAAGTAAAACAAAATATGACCAGACACAATACTTAATTGTTCTTAAAAATTATCAGGTGGGCATCCTTTCCATGGTTATCTCTTCCCTAAGCCATTTTGGTAGGCTAACAACCAAGCACAGCAATGAGCCACCCATTTAACTGTGCACTAAGGTAGCAGGATCACTTCTTAAGTTAACAAAACCTTTATTTTTTATTTATTTTCCTAACACTTGGGGTTTCTTTTCCCTGGACAGCTCTGGAACACGTGCTGGCCAGGCTGTCATTACTTGCATTATTAGCTCTGCTATGCACACAGCTCTAGGTGGTATTGCTGCAGGCTAAGGTACTGGGCTGGGTACAGATGGACCCCTGTGCTCATGCAGAGCACTATTGAATGTATAGGGGCTCCCCATAGGGACACATGTGAACCCAGCCTGATCAAACCAATTGTAAGGGCCCTTACTTGTGGAATAGCTTTATTTCCTATACTACCGATGCATTTATCACAATTTCCTAAAGACAAAAAGAAACAGAGGTCTACTAATGGGAGTTTCTGAAACATGAACTTAACATAAAGCAGAAAAATCCTACATTGAGAGACAGTTAAATGAGTATCTCTGCCCTCAGTGTAAACAACTCCATTTCATGCATGTGTGTACACGCCACAGCACACAAACCAAGTCACAAGAGCTTTGATTACTTAATTACACAGCTTATGTTCATAGCTTATAATTGTTTACAGCATAAAAAATCATAGCCTATTTACTCTGATTAACACCTATCCCTGTGTACTAACAAGGCAAATTTATTCCAGGAATAATCTCACAATGGATTTATGAGATGGTAAATCTACTGATCACAAAACTGCTTAAGCTTCATTTCCCATGGTTTGGTCTCTCCCCTCCACCCAGACAAAAAAGAGTACAATAAAATAACTGAAGCTTTTTTATTTTAATAGAGGTATTAATGTGCAGTTTTGTTTGAGAAAAAAAATGTTTCAGAAATACTCAGCTTCCACTTCTTTCACACAATTCGATCAAAGCTGGCTTACAGGTGACAAAGGAATGACAGGGAGATAGATGTATCCACAAACTTTATTTTCCTAAAGATACAAAACTAAACTCTATACAGGAGAAAGGAGGAGGAAATTATAATTTTGCCTAACATCACAGAAAGAGAAAAACCTTAACATTTGGCTTTAAAATTTATGGAAGGAGAAAGATGGAGAAACTCACAGCTCAATATCCTCCAATATTGGTTGCTGCCATGGAAAATGAAGATGCTGAAACCAAAGTCCTCATGTTATACAAAGTTCAGAGAGAAAAGCATATACACCCTGTCCCTTTGGTTAACCTTGAACAATATTACACAAAAAGCCATCTCTCAAAATACTTTTAACCAACATCTTCTTACAAATGGCCCATACTACTGCAATTGCTTTTCATTTTTTTCTCCAACAGGTATAGAGTTCAAAGTAAAAATGATTCAACTATAATTCAAATGAAAAAAAGGTCTGTTAAGTCCTTCTGGCAGCACTGGAAGGCACGTGTTACATGATGCCATTTTCCTATGGCAGATATTACTGTAACACTACTTTTTAATATTTTTTGGAGAACCTCTAAAAGCAGCTGCTCAAAAATACACTGGTCCACCTTACCTGGACATGACTCTAGTCATAGAGTGCCCTAGTGACAAAACTCCAGAAACTTCCTTTGAAGTTTCTTAAATAACAGCAAAACACAAAAAGCCACATGCCACTGGGGAAACAATTGTTCTTCCTGCCATGGTAAAAGTTGGTGAAATAATTCAGAGAAAACAATATGGCCACAAACTAAAATGCACTCCTTTGTCAGTAAATACTGTTGGAAGATGCACAGAAGACACTGAGGAAGATTTGAAGAAACAAGTGTTAAAACAAGTTACACAGTGTGGGAGTTTCACTATACAGTTGAGTGAAAGTACAGAAGTTTTTAACTTCTCACACCTTGTGGTATTTGCATTTCAACAATGAAATGTACTTTTTTTTTTTTT
>VYXD01005456.1:1195018-1225146 GCA_013397195.1 Hylia prasina
ATCTCCAGTGGGGGAGACAACACACCCTCTCTGGGCAGCCCGTTCCAGTGCGTGGTCCGCGCAGTGAAGAAGTTCTTCCTCACGTTCAGGTGGAACTTCCTGTGCATCAGATTCTGCTTCCTGCCTCTTGTCGTATTCTTTGGCGCCATCAAGCAAAGTCTGGCTCCATCCTCTTGGTACTCCCCCTTTAGATACTTATATGCATTGATAAGGTCCCTGTCAGATGTTTCTTCTCGAGACTGAACAGGCCCAGCTCCTTCCTCATAAGAGAGATGCTCCAGTCCCCCACTCATCCTCATTGCCTTCTGCTGGATCTGCCCCAGGAGCTCCATGTCTCTCTTGTACTGAGGAGCCCAGAATTGGGCTCCCGACAGGCCTGGCTGCTGAGCGCCAAGTTCCTGGGGAACCTCAGGGAAGCTTGTGTGTGTCTGTGTGTGTGCAGCCTCTGACAGAGACTAGTGTCACATCCTCCAGCACCTTGGGGTGCCCGAGGCTTCCACAGCAAGGACTTGAAGTGGCAAATGAGAATCTCATTGGTGGCTGTTTTTACCGATGAGTTGGTTTCTGACCATAAAAAGTTTATGCTTCCCAGTCAGCAGGCAAGAGGTCCTTTCCATACTGCCCCGGTGTCACTGGGACCACTGTGACAGCAGTGTGGTTGGCAGAGCAATAGGAAATCTGGTGTCCCACCTGCAACTCTTCTTTAGGAGTCTGCAAAAAATTTAAATGACCAACCTATAGTGATTGGTTGCATGAGGCAAGAATAACCACTTTGGGACCCAAAACATGGAGGAAAAAAATAAATGTAAAAAGTGATAAACTGCCAGAAATTGTCATGTATTTAAGAACCCAAGAACATGATTGCCTAGAAATTAAGAGAAATGAGAAGCAACGAGACGTATCTGAAACTTGTGACTTGTTTTAACAGATACATGCCAGAATTTTCAGAAAGCCTACATTGTTTTCCTATCTTTAACATTTGAGGCTGACAAGTGATGTGAAAAATCAGTCATTTTATGCAGTAGCTTCTTACAGGGGACTGCAAAAATTCTTCCAAATGTAGCATTTCCTCTGTTACCTGGCATTGTTATTTTCTGTTCAGTGGGAAGGTGAGTTTTAAGCATTGCATTCTCAGGGAAGTGAGAAGTCCAGGAGCCTTCCCCAAACACCAGACAGACATTGTACACCTCTAGAAGATAATAAGCAGTCTAGAACATTCAGTAGAAGGAATTTAGATAATGCCATGTTATTTATTATTTAAATGATTTTCCATCAAATTTCAAGTGCAGTTTTTCCCCAGATTGACATTATTTTCGCTGTATGAAATTTTAGTCTCTTTATTCTAGAATACATTGTTTCAACTTGAGGCCACACTAAGAACCAAGTTCTTCATGTTGATACATTCACAGAAATTAGTAGAGCGTGATGTAGACAAAATCTTCCACACGAATGCTTTTGGCCTTACTGATCTACAGCATTTCTGCTTTATACCATTAAGTGCCTTTATGCTTTTCTTCTTTTAACCACAAGTTTGATCTCATTCCTTGGAGTAAAATGTGAATATTATAATTATTTTCTGTAACTTTAAATTATACCACTTCAGTTAATGTTTATAAACTTTTTTGAGAATTTTAATTGAACAAAGCCGTGCAAATGCAACATGTCGATTTATTTGTATTTGTTTTATTAAGGGATTTTGGCTATGCCACTTCTGCAATGAATGGAAGAGAGTGTTAAAAAAAAAAAAAAAAGATACCAGCCAATCTGCAAAGAGTTCTTATATAATCTGCAAAGATAAAATACAAGAAAACACATGATACAAAGAGGAGCTTTCAGCATGAAGGCCAAAAAAAGGGAAAGGTATGCTTTCAAAGTAAGTTGAATTTTTTTAGAAAAGGCATTATTTAAGTTAGTAATTTTTGCCGCTCTTAAACTCTTGGCTACTGATGTTTATATATGCCCTACAAAATTAGAACTCTGAAAATTTCTTTTACTGATGAAGATCTTTGAACTTACATGTCAGCTCCATGTGTTGTGCTGATTTGATCAGTTTCAGGCCAGAACTTTGCTGGTTCTTTCATGGAAACAGTACATGCAAAAATAAATATCCAGTAGCTTTATAACTTGGAGAAGTTGTCCTCTGCTGCTGCTTCTTCTGTTATCAGGTCTGGAAAGCAGAAATAGGACTTTCTGGGAGTTTTATTTCCAGGTCTGACAGACAAGAATGATGAACACTGAGAAGTGCAAAAGGGAGTAAGACACTGGTTGAGGAAATCAGAACAAATACAAAGGAAAAAAGGTTGATAGAAAAACTTTGTTCTGGGGATTTGAGGGTCAAAAATAGTTTTTGAGGAAGGCCATATGCAGTTGTGAGTCTGATAACAATCTCATGCTATTTGGGGCTAATAGAAAATATCAGAAATGAGAAAGTATCAGAGAAAGTGTTACCTTGACAGATAAGCAAATGAGACTGACATTATGCAGAGCAGGAATGGCATTAGATAGTAAGGTAGAAACTGTCCACAGAGGGCTTTAAATTAAGATAAATATCTTTTGTCTGACTTGGGAGCCAATGCAGTGATCCCAGGAAGTGGCACAATGGCTGACTCAATGAGACAGGAAAATTATTTTCTTACAGCAGCTTGAATGAATAGAAGCAGAACAGTTTTCGTCGCCAGAAAAGAGGAAGTTACTGTGTGAGAGACATGAAGTGTTAAGTGCCTTATCAAGAATTTTAGTAGCACAGATAAAAAAGCAAACCACTTTGTAAATACATGTTCTTCATGCTTTTATATGCAGTCTTGACGTTAATAAGATCATTGACTTATATAAAGATAAATTTACTTCCTTCATTAATGTGGAAATGCATGTGAAAATGAACTCCGTCCTGTAGAAGCATCCAAGGGTATAACGGGAAGGTTTCATTAAAAAAAAAAAAGAAAAAAAAAAAAAAAAAGTGCAAAGTGGGTCTTCCTTAAACATGAGGTCTAACTTGTATCTTATCCCAGGAGAGAGCTTAGAAATGACAGTCTGGAGTATGCAATTCATGTTTAGTGAGATCTTTTTTAATATGAATCTTGCACCACTTGGGCAGCCCTGTGAAGCTGTGCTGAAATGTGTGGGGCTTTTGCCATGTAGCTCTTTGATACAAGTTTGTACTGTATGCCTCGTTTAACCGAGACACTTATCCTGCAAACTTGCTTAATTGGGAGATCTCCTGGGGCACTGGTGTGAGACCAGTACTACTTAATACGCACAACTGCTACCTAACAGGGCCCTAACAGAACAGTGCTTACTGCTTAGTGCCCCTGGTGATTCGGTACTGCTTATGTCATTTCTCTGTCACAGTTTCTTGGAACTTGTCTATACAAAGAAAATACTCCCTGCAATTAATTCCATGAGGGTAAAATACTGGGTGCTGTAGTGAAAATAGACTGGTGATGGTGGTCACAATTTCTGCACTGATTGTTACAGTAGTGAAGAAATTATAACTTCCCTTCTAGTCTTGAAGGATGCTTGAGAGAATGCTTTTCTTATAAAGTTTTAAAAACCCTGTATAGTCAGAAGTAGTGTTGGGTTACGGTAATTTCTGTGTTTCTAAGATTTATATTGTCATTTGATTAACTAATCGCTCATTTTCCAAAGTGTGAACATATTTTCACACTTCAGCCAAGACAGTGTTAACAAAGAAACTATAGATAGCAATAGAGATTAATTATCTATCCCATGAGTCTCCCCACCTTGTTCTTACCAGATAAAGAGACTCTATCTGTCTGCACACGGGTGTGATTTTTTTTTTTTAAACAAGAGCCTTGGTCAAATGAGTTCAAAGGCTTTTTTTCAAATGGCTTGTCTTTGACATGTTTGTTCGCCGTTGACATTTTTGATCTTGTTTCATGAAATATGACTTCCAGTAAAGGGTTGTGATTCTTTGCTAAGCTTACCCATGTGAAATACATTCATTCATAGGTGTGAGATGTGGGGGAGCTTTAAATGAGAATATTTAAAATCAAAGGAATGTTTCCTTCTTTTCTGGAGGGAACATACTCTTACTGAAGTCACTGCAAAGTTGTTGAGGCCTTATTTGCCATTGCCATCTGAGATTTTCACTGACTTGAGACATTTTCCAGAAGAGGGAAAAACACGAAGGAGGAGTTTTAGTGTCTTTTTATTCCCTCACTGAATTAAACCCATATTAAATCTGTATGTCTGTTTAAGGATAGGAGGTCTTTACAGCAGAGTCTGTTACTGTAGGAAGAAGCATTAGGCATATTGAACTATTTTTGCCCTGTCTTATGAGCCTCTAATTCGTCCTGTTTTGTATGTTAATGGATGCTTGTATGTTGCAGACCTCTGAAGCTGCAGCCTGTCAAGCCTCACATAAGTCACATGAGACTTCTGCAGTATTTTCACAGTGCAGACACTGGCACTGCATTGCTTTGGCCTCTCTTTGCTCTCAAAGAACAAGTGGCATGTTGCTAGGTGTCAAGCTCTGTGGTGGCAGCGCCTATCTCGAGTCCTGTGGACTGTTTCTTACCACTTCACCAAGAATGAAACCTTTCCCTTCATGGGCCTGACCTTTCCACTCCAGTTTCAGGGCAGGTGGGACCATCTAATCAGGGTCACTACCAAAACTTGCTGTCTCTAGCAAGATGTCATTGAAGTTGTATATAGGGAGCTGGTCATTTGCTCATATAGAAAAATTGTATCAAATAATTCTTTTTGCCAGTCCCTACTAGATGTGATTGGCACAGTAAAAAACAGTTCAGTTCCTTTTCTGAAGTCAAGAATAGAGCACACTCTTTCACTGGCTTTTGTTTCCTAAAAATTCCTCTTATATATCAATAGATTCAGATGTATCCTGAAGTTATGAACTCTCTAGCAGGTGTAGATCACTGTCATTAAGATTTTTAGGTATTATTAGTTCAGTAGTGTAAAAGGAAGGGAAGTCCACCACCAAAACAAAGCAGACTTTCATAATTTGATTTACCTTGCTTACAAGAACAGTTACTTTTCAGGCTGTGGTCAGAATGCTTTTCTGTCTGAATACATTCACAACCACTACAGGGTGACTCTCACTTGTAAAGCAAGTTTTGTTTACCAACTTATTTGAGTCATTACTGGAGCTTAGGATTTTCATTTTCCCTCCTTGCAGCTCTGCATCCAGTCACAAGTTTTATTTCTGTTTGTGATGTTCTTTGAAAAGCTACTTAGCCATTCTCTTGCTTTACCCTTTCTCATTTTTTAATGTGCCACACAGAGAGGGGCTAATCCTGGATGATAAATGTTAATAAAGAGATAGTTCAGTGTTCAATGTGGCTTCTAGGCCACAATAACCACTGTGTGGTGCAGTCCTCTAGGTATGTGAGGTGGCACAAGAGCCCTCTTGCTGTCTTTTCATCAGTACTAGCCTGGATATTTCCAAATCCCACCTTGGTGTGGTTTAAATTTGTTTGGGGTTTTTTGTGCCACAGCAGAGAACACCTCTATGGAGGCAAGCTCTGAAATTCTAAGGTGCTTTCCAATCCATTTGTTAATGCAGACAGAGGTTACAGCTCCACCCTTGGTGTCAGGAGTTGTATTACAAGTGCAGAAAAAGAAAGAGTGAGTTTTAATAACTGAAATGCACTACACAGTGAGTCCTGTTCGAGTGCTAGTCTCGTTTGCACATGCTCATTTTGTTTAGTAAATCCCTGCTTAGAGATACAAATCCTCTTAACTACTGGTTGAGCCTCTTAAGAATCATTGTTTCTTTAGTTCTGGAAATGTTTGCTTCTCATAGGGCACAGCATCCTGTAATGTAGGATCACCATTCTGCCTTGGAGTTCAACTGCAGTAGTTGCTTCTTTCATCTCTAAACCACAAAGAACCTTCAAAAACCATCACAAAGAGCTAAAGCAGTTTGCCTGGCACTGGAGGATTGCTAGTGGTAGAGTGGAGATCTGAAGATCAAGCTCCTCGATTTACAGTCCATTCAGACTACTTGAGATCATAACACTACTCATAATTCAGGAAATTAAGCCTAAATACAATCCATACTTCTACATTTGGATTGTCATCATTGGAAATTATAAGATCTGAATCATCGGGACAGAAGAAAAAGTGATGAAACAAAAGCTACTTATTAAAGTGTGTAGAGAAGGATGCTGAAGTGAAAGAGAAGAATGTCATCGCTGAATGTGATCCTGATGCTATCTCAAAAAATCTTTCTGTCAGCAGATGGCTTCTTTTTGCATGCACCAAGCTCTCAGTATTTAACTTACAGTAAATCCTCACACCTATCCAACTAGATTTACAGTAGGATAGTGTTACATAATTATCTATGACGTTATATTTGCATAACTACTTATGAAGTCTTTGGTTGGTTGTCCTTTCCTCCATGAAATAAAAAATACAATCTGAGATGCTGGGATTTTTTTCTTAACATTTACAATTAAATATGTATACTGCATTTGTTTCTAATTCAAACTTCTCACTTAAAGTCTGATAAACAGAATGTTGCTTGGGGGAGATGCTTTTCTACCATGACAGATATGGTCAGAACATGTCTTTTTGTAAAATCTTTTCCCTCCCCTTTAGTTTTTAGGTGCATAAGAATGATGCAACAATAATAACACTGAACACTTAGCTTCTCTATATTCACCAGTCTGGAAAATTCAATGTGACTTCAAGTTTAACACTACTCTGCTAAGGAACCTCAACTGACCACCACTGATTCTGAGGTTTTAGTTACTGAGGTATGGATGTTGTCAAGAGGAAGAATTTGCAGTCATAAAACTCGACAACCTGAAATTCAGTAAGGGGAAAAAAGTCTTACATGCTTTTTTGTGTTCATTCATTGCTTTGAAAATCAACTTCTTAGTTCCTAGAATCTTATCTATGCATTTGGCTCTTTGTGAGTATGGGAGACTTATTGGTGAAGGCAGTGAAATTATGATGTCCCATATTTTTGAGCTGAGAGATAAATTCTCATTGTACCTGCAAACGAATGTTATTTCTACCCTCATCTCCCTTTCTCATCTCCTGTTTTATGTTTTGGTTTTATATGTTTTATGTGTGGTTTTATAGCTGCTGTACTTTCAACTATTGACATTCATTTCAGTGTTAAGTGAGCACTGAATGCAGGGGAGATCTGATTTGAAAACTCAGCTCTCAACATGTATTTCCCTACAATCTGATTCTGCTGGGATATTAGCATCCCTAAGTAATAGAGCCTTTGGGTGACTCCAGTTCTGATGGCTGGTTGGTAGAGGTGCAGCAAGGGCTGGTCCCTGCTGATGTGTCAACCCACAGTGTTGTCTGAAGAGTCATGAGGTATGTTTTGGACTGATTAATATGATGTGTTGTAATACACAGAATCCAAGTGAAAACTCAAGGGCTTTATCCCATTGATTCCAGTTGCATTTAGGAGGCCATAAGAGCCTGACAACTTCTACATTCAATTGCTGCAAAGCATTTGATTAACTATGTCCTTTGGTTTACCACCAATGTTCAACCTTTACTCACAACTGAAAATTATATGAGGACATGTATGTAATTGAATCTTGATACAGAAATGGAGACTCAATAGAAACCCTTGGCAAAATTAATAAAACAAGTCTTTAAAGATCTAGGAAGTGCTAGATAGTTCTGAAACTTCAGTGACAATGGTAACAATTTTAATTTAGAGCAAACTGAAACTTGGAGTTGAATATAGATGCTATGATTTAGGAGTGCATAGCTCTGTCTTTGCTCTCCAATTAAATAGGTTGTTAAAGTGTATTCTGTATTTCTCAACTTTTCCTAATAAGAGGCAATGTTGGATTATGAATTTGCTATTTTTATTATTTTCTATTTATTCAGCATTATTCTGATCATTGTGCATTATTAACATCAGTATGAGGGATTTGAGTATGTTATTTGAGGCATTGTTAGCATATCTGTTCCAAAAATCTTGCAGTATAAACAACTGAAATGGTCTAACAAGCAGAATTGAATAAGGACAAAGAGAGCAAGAAGACATTACAAATGTCATATTTAGCATGAAGACATCTACTGCATATCTGTTACCATTATACATTGGTAACATTTGTGAAATGTAGTAAAAGTTTCATATATACAGATATTTAATTCTCTTTCTGACATCATACAGAATTAGAAAGGAGCATAGCATCAGACATGACTGAATGAGGATGTCAAAAGAAAGTGTAACTTTAATGTTTAGCTTTCTGTCATGTTTTTACATGAGTGGGACTAAGTGTTAACTCAGAAAAGCAGGGATTTTTGGTCAGGTATTTTCAAATTAATTCTTTCTTAGATTTTTTGGGGTTCCCCCCCTCCCCCTTAACACCTTTTATTAAATTTCAGTGACTAATTCACATTATAGAGAAAAGAATGTTCAGTGCTCTAAACTTTCAGTAAGGTTCATAACATCTCTGAGATTTCCCAGCACTTCTACAACAAAATTATGGGAGAGCAAATTTGGTATTTCTGGTAAGTCAAAGGATTGAGATAAATGGAAAACAATCCTTTTAAAAGGAGCAGTTACATTAATAAACATAGAGCAATAGAAAGGCAGAGGAAACAATTAAAAAGTCCATCCTCTCTATCTATCTGTGCTTTATTTTGAATGGGTATTTGGAAATGTGACTGAATCCCTGCAGTGGATAAACCAACTTTTTTTTTCATGAGCACTGTGTTCTGTGACACAAACACATAAATCTCCCTCAGTGTCATAATTTGTATTCAGTTAAGTACCAAAAAGTTGATTGCAGTGTGTGATGAATCAATTCCCATGCTGGGATAAGCTGTAGAAAGGGAAGTTGAAGTTTGAATTTCATGATTTTCTGATGCAGAGCAGCATTAGGAATAGCAGCAAGATTTTAACCCCTGAGCTCTGAAGAAACACTGCATTTGGAATGTCATAATAACTCTTTTTCACTTGGTTATCTATATGCTCTGCTGGCATCTATAGAAATAAAAATTCTATTTGTTCTGAGTGTCCTTTCTTGATGTTTATGAAAGAAAGTTTTAGTATGTGGAAATTTGCATAGCTTGGTATGTTTTGCTCAGGGAGGAAATCCTAACAAAATGGAGGCAGCCAAGTTAGATAGAGAAATCATAGCGCCCTTAGAGAATTACAGGGTTTTTTAGTATGTTTTTATTGGGTTTCTAACAAGTGCTTCTTCCACCTTCTTGTTATACTTCTTGATTTTTCAGTCGAGAAATATATACTGTAAGTACAGTATCTTAATGTTATGTCTTTTCCTCCATCAGTATATCATGCATAGAAAAACATTTTTTATTCTTTTGCTCTCTATTACAATATGACAGCTTGGCCTTTTGCAATGCATAAGGATCAATTTTGGTCAATTTTAGCAGGAGAAGAAGCAGTATGTAGAAAACTTTATCATCTCTGGCAAATACTATTCTTGCTAGGGTTCCAATTTCAAACTCACTGGTATGCCATGGTTATACTGTCATCCACTGTCTTTCAGTTCATTAATATAATTTCATTTTTAACACAATTCGTTTCCAAATTTGTTGTATTAATTGCCTTTCCTGCCATCCTTTGTTGTCCACAAAAGTTTTGATTTACTTTTTATATAAAAAGATTTGGTTGGTGAGTGACATCTGATCTTACCACCGTTGACAGATGTACAATATTAATCAGGTGTGTGGCTGAACTGCAGTTTCTGCAGATGCAGTTTTTACAGTCACTTCATATTCACTGCTTAGCCATACAGACATTAACTCACAATAAAAAGGAATCCAGAACCTGGAATGTCATTAAAAATACTGTATATGCATTGATGTTACCTTTTACAAATATTTAAATATATTTGTATTTTAACAAAAAAGATGGTAGGTATTAATATTAATGGTACATAAGTACCATTGTAATTCAGTTCTCATATTGTTTGAATTGATTCAGAATTTTGTTAGCCAAAGAATTAGGGAAAATTTTGAATTTAATTTTTTAAAGCGCTGTATGATTTGCACAAGGACTAATATATGATAACCTAAAAAAAAATTAAAGCAGTTTGCTGTACCTTCAGGCTTCTAGAACAGTATGGTGTTTAAGAATGTCTCCCATTGATTTCAGTTCTGGATTTCATTGTGCAACACAGAGCTACTCATATGAGAGACATACAGTCCTAACCAGGACACCCAGCATTAGTGCAAAGTCTCTCTAGGAAGGTATAACCAGCTGTGGTGGCAATTTAGGCTCTATTCACGTTCCAATCGCATCTTCAACAAAGATCAAAATGTAAAGGATTGTTCCAAAGAAAATATTATGATGCCTAGTGTTATGTAATTAAAACATTTTGAACTCTTTTGCCTTAAACTGAAATGACTCTGCAGGTGATGGTTAGGACATCCATGTACTGAATGCAATTTGCAATGAATTCTGTCTTACCAAGCCCATGTTCTGAGCTATGCTCAGCTAGAGCGTGGCTACTGCACCAACATAATTTTATATTGGGGCAACATACAGAGTCCATTTGATTGACTTTACATTCATCAAGCCATATTCTGCCTTGAACATAAATAATTCAAAATGTCCACTTCAGCATAATTTTTCCCCCATAATTTCTTTCCATTGGTGCAGCAAAGACCCCACAGTGTGCCACTACCTGCACATTGTGAGTACCAAGCAGGTTAGGGAGCTGCAAGCTTACAGCCTAGGAGTTCTGGTTCCTTGGCAGGGTGACACTCACTCTCCAGGGCCAAGGCCATAGAAAACACCTCAGGGAGAGCTCCTGCTGCGGTGAACCAGCACTAGGAGGGTGGGAAGCAGCTGCTGGCCAGCCTGCCTGCTGGAGGGATGTGGCCAGGGCAGCACGGAGCCAGGGTGGGGAAAAGCGGCAGAATCTCCACGGCGCGGTTCTTGCCAGGTTAGGGAATGTGTAACGGAGCAGCTGTTGGATATGCAGTGACAGCTACCACGACCACCATGGCTTTGCTGGCTGACAGCATGTCTCCCAAAGGGGGGTAAAGCATGGGCTACTCTAATCAGATGTTCATTCGGAGAAAAATGAACTTTCTGTCATTCAAGTCCTTGTGGGTACTGCAAAGAGAACAAAAGAATACGGTCATTAAAAAAAAAAAGTCACTGGCTACTGACCTGCCTGTCAATAAGCATTAAAGAAATGTGATGCTGCTGCTGAGAAACTACCATATTTGTTTTAAAGAGCAATGTTAATGTCAAATACAAAGTCAAAATTGGTGTTGATCTGTTACAATCATGTTGGAAATCAAGAGATACTTTTGGTTTTATTTTAAAGGAAAAATCCTCCACAGCAGATACTTGCATTAGCAAGAGAGAAAATCTGCAGCTGAATTAGGGAGAGAATAGGGGAGGTAAAAATGTTACTTTTCATTCCACTCAGTTTGGATAGCATCGAAATTCACAACAGCAATTAGGCTTTTGAAATGGGCAATAAAACCTGGGAAAGGATGAGCATATTGTCAGAATACTTGTTTGTTTTAAAGAATTGCATTCACTCTGACTCAGGGAGGAGCTGGAGTCTGCAGTGAAGGGAGAGCAGCAACCACTAGCATACTTAAAACTCTTTGGAGCTGGAGGCTTTGCTACCATAAAGGAACCATTTTTTTAGGAAGGATCTGCTAGACCTTCAGAAGAAGACGTGAACATACCGGTTCTGTTTCTGCATAATTAAATTCATAACCTGTTTCAGAAAAGAAGAGCTTTGAGGTCTCACTTCAGCTTTTACTGTGTTTGATGTACATCAGAAATACCCTCCTAGCTTTTCACACACTTCTAGTCAGAAGACCACTGTAATTCTATTAGTACTGTGCTGTTCTGGCTAGGTGGTTTTGCCATAACCTCTTCTTAACACCTTTTCATTCAGTTTCTCTCTCCTGTCATTTACTCCAGAGCACTTCTGACTTCTGCAGTATGAAAAAAACCCCAGCTAGTAGTGTAAATAAGTCTGAATCATACTTGTTTAAAACCAGTGGTTTTTTTCACTTCTGTCCATTTTGTCATCATTTTTGAGGCTTCTGCATTTTTCTTGTATATTGGTGGTTAGCTGGAAGGACATATAGACATTAGGGCCTTTGGGAGAGATTTTTCCTGCTTTTCATTTGAAAGCAGGTCACTGCTCTTATTGATTTCTGGACTACCAGATATTGTATGTGTCAATGTCAAGTTTTAGGTCTCCTCTTATGTTGGCAAGGGTGATGAAGAATTCAGTATTTGGGTTTTACAGGCGCACACCTAGATCATTTTGCCATTAAAATTACCAGAGGACCAGAAATACTCTCTTGTTTTCAAATAACAAATCTCCAGATTGTTCCAATACATTAAGGAAGGCAGTTTGTATAATTTCTTTGTGCTGGTGGGTTTTTTCTTTTGTATTTCCAGCAAAAACTTAACAAAGGACTTTTTTTCATTCTCTTACTATTTCATAAGAACTAGGCTCATTCCTGGAATGTTAATATGGGTGTTATCCATTTTACAGAAAAAACACTGCAATTGAGAGTGAGTTGTGATGTAATTGAGTAATTGATGATAAATGATGACAAAAGTGTCGATAGGAAATATGTAAAACTATTAAGGTGTGTAGGAATTAAATGGTATTTAAGATCTGTATAATCTGTCTGAAATACAGAAAACTTTGTGGAATATTGCTAAATGTTTAGCTAGAAATTTATAATTTTTTCTCCAGCTCTTATTCTAAATGTTAGAAGTAACTTTTACTCACATTTGAAAGGAAAGTTCTTGTATTTTTCATATTAAAATGTTATTTAAATATTACCTGAAAAATTTCTTGATAAAGATAATAAAAATTAATTCTATTTTGGCTGGGAAAACTATATTTTCCCTTTCAAGCAGCACTGAATATTTTGCAACATCCATAAGTGCAGACCAACAACAATTTCTTTGAGGAGAAACTCTCAGAAGATTCAAATCCCTTGAACATGCTCAAACCTAGAATGCAGAAATACAAACCACAAAATAAATCGGGTGCATTTGTTAATGACAACTGTTGTTTTTTATTTCCCCTCCTCACTTTTTCTTTCTGGAGACTGCAGCAGAAACCACATGACCAGACAGATGCCTTTCAGATAAGTTCTTAAATTAACCTGCTGTTCTTGAAAATAGACACAAAACCAAGAACACCTTAAGCAACCCCAAATGTTTCCAAATGTGCACATGGATTTGGTGGGATAGACATGTACTATTTCTTCTAAGTATAAACTAGTATATTGCAAAGGTGAAAAGTAAACTTGTATTTATAAATTAAAAATAAATCCTTGTAAGCAGTCTAGGAAATGGTCAGTCAGCTGTCAATGTTGAATGAATTTGCACACAAGATGCAGTGTGTTGAACTTCTAGTCTGAAGCTCATGCAGAAGAGAAACTGCTTCAACAATTCCATTCAGGTATGGAGGTAGAAATGGACACATTCTTTTTGACTTTCTGAGCTTGGCTTTGACTTGGCTTGTTTTGTACTATAGGAGGAAACTTGTGCCTTAACAGTTTACCTTGGCCCAGAGTTCACTTTGTCCAATAGAAATGGGATAAAGTTACCCTTGAGGTGCTCCGTAAGCCATCTTTATGTGATTGGATTGATTCTTTCATTGTGTTAAGGCACCTTTCTGGACTGCTTGGGTAGGAGTTCTGACAGCATTATTGCTTTAGAAAGTCCAACAGCAGGGTAAACTCTGCCTCCCTTTGGCAGCTGTCTTTATGTTCTTTCATTCCCTCTTAAGGAGACTTTATTTGCCTCCTGCCTGTGACCAACAGTACCCAGTGGTCTGCTCTTCACAGTCACAGGCTTTGAAAAGTGTCCCTACACACTCATTGTGTGTGGCTGTTCTCAAGAAAATGGCTTGAGGGCAGATATAATTATTTCAGAGTTTTCTGAAAATCTGAATTTGAACATTCTGGGCACTTTTTAACATTGCTGGCTTTTTTACTATAGTACCTTGGCCTAGTTTAGGGCAAATTGGAGAGAAATCCTCTGAATAGGGTCCTTCTGGGAGGCAAACTCAAACACCTTTCCCCCCAACTGGTCCAGGAAAGAACTTCCTCAAAGAAAAGTGGAAAAAACTATTTATTTAACAAACAAAGTGCCCACAAGCATGAAGAATGAATAATATGAAACAAGAAAACCTTTCATTGTTCTGAAATGAGATGGCAAATTCAGAAAGTCCTTGCTGTGGGTAGCTCAGCTCACTCAGTCTCTTATCAGTCCCTCCAGAGGTCCAGGCCCCAGTGGACTGCAGGTGCAAGCTCCCGGTGCCCCTCTGGGTCACACAGTTCTTAAGATAACTACTACCAGTCTTGTTAAAGAAATTACATGATCCCTATATCCCAGCAGTAATTACACTGGCCAGACAGCTCTAGTTTTTGGTGTGGGAACACAAATTCTTCCACCAGTCCTACTCCAGTAATGCAATGTATTAGGATTTGTACTCAGCTGGAGGAGACAACAAAGACAGTTACTGTCCTGATCCATGAACTAGCATTCAGATGTTTTCATTCACTGTTAAATGTATTCTGGAAGTGTTCCTGTTTATAGCTGAGGTGTCCTAATTTATGAAAGCAATGATATGTATAGTGTGCTTGGTAAAAAACCCCTATGAACCCCAAAATCTAGTCTCCCTAGGTCTGTGAAATTTACCACAGTTAATCAAAACTCTAGAACATGTCTTTGCTATGGAATTGATGAAGGTGCAAAAACTAGGTATTAAGTAATGCATTGCTTGCCTGTGGTGAGTTGTCAGTGCTTTTAAGATCTTTCCTTCACAGGTCAGCACCTCAGTGTGCTCTGCCACAGTGACCAGGCAACCACTTCATTTTTCCTGACAATGTGTCCACCTCTCCTCCTGCAGCTTCATAGATGCTCTCAACCCAGCAGGAGTATTTGTTCTAACTACTATGTCAGTCCACCAAACAAATATGCAATATGCAGTTACAGAATAGAGAAAAGGGATTTTAGGACTTTCTACTTCCCTGAGAGGGGAGCTAGTAACACACGATGCTTTGGGAAAACATTCCGGGAAACTGGCCTGAGGAATAAGGGACTCTTGAGCTAAGTACTCCCATAAAGGTTCTGGGTTTTGCTTGCAAGACTCTTAATGTAAATATGAATGTGCTTGGTGGTGTTGGTAAACAGAATGAACATTCCATGCATCCTAGCAAGTTTGTGGCTGGCTGTCACCATAAATGCATGGATAATGTTTTCTCATTTAACTCTTTTTTGGCTATAGTTTCAGTTTGACTCCTTATTGCTCACAAAAAGACTTACAGTAATGGAAACCTTTGCAGTTATGAGAGATATTATGTAATCTCATCAGTCAGTCTGTGTTTGCAATGTCTACTATAACTTAAGTTTTAATAATTTGAATTCTTTATCGATATGTTACCAAAAGTTTCATATCAAATTTTAATTATAAATTGTTCCAAAAACCCAGTAAGTTTCAAGCTGGCTGGAAAAGCTTATGAAAAAAACTTTTAACAAGAGGATACCTTAAGACATATTTTATGGGTTTGTCCAGGGCTGGCATGTTTTTGGAAAAAAAGATAATTAAAGTCATTGGGCAAATTGAAAGACAGGCAATTTGTTTTGAGTAGCAGCACAGAAAAAAAATCCATATCCAATGAAAGGTGGTTCAATTTTACTAAGTTTTCTTTTTAATTGTATGAAACATTTTGAAACTGTGTTGCCTTGAGATAAAAATGGAGGCTGAGAGATTTTTCTTTGATGCCGGAAAAGAGAGGCAGAGACAGAGGAAGAAAAGAATAGTGAAGACTTTGGCAGAAAATATTTGGCATCCTAAAATTGGTAATATATGAACCTTCTTGTCCAAAAAAGCACACAGTATTTTCATATATTTACCATTTCAAATGCTTGCATTTGAATGAGTATGATTTATGTTACTTTTTCTGTCTGGTCTTATTTTTTGACATAAATATTTGTGTTATATATGCTAACTGAACTTTGGAAAGTATATCTCAAATACAGTGACAGTGGTGGTTCTGTGAGGCTTGATGAGATTATTTAAGTTCTCTGTCCTTTGGATAAGATCATTTCATGTCTCATTTTTTTTGAATATTTGCCTGTTTTCCTAAAACACTAAATAGCCTGTGTCAAATTCTGGTCTTCAGGGCAGCCAGTAGTGCCCTGCTTTGGGAGCGCTGATTAGTTGTGCAATAGTGAGCAGAATTAATTCATTGCCCTGTGTTTGTGTGCCTTTGTCTGTTGCTGTTCCTTCATATGCTCCATGATTTGTTTGGCAGCACATTAAGAAGAAGTCTTATTTAGTGACTCATCTAAAAGAATAATGTACTTGAGTTTGTTGAGGAAATAATTACTGCTTCAAATTTGATGATCCTGGCTGCCCCAAGATGAGTGCCCCAACAGTTGGTTGCCTTACACACTAATGCCTGGTGGAAGAAGAATCTGTGGCTGCAGATAGTTGCCACATCAGAAATAATTCAAAACTGCAAGAAAGATAAAAATAAAAAATAACTGAAGCTCCAGACAAATTGGCAGGCTGGGTTGTGTAAATAAAATGGCCAGCTAATTGTATTCCCTGGTGAATCCAGTCCAAATGGACCAGACAGGTTGAGTGCCTAATAGAATGCCTGCACCACAGTTTGAAAATCTCTGGGAATACTGAGCTGTCTTGTGCCACCCCTGATGGAGCTGAAATTGTAGTGAACAGAATGCTGGAACCATGTTGTATTATCAGAGGACGTGGAACCACTTATTTGAACTAAACACTTAGTGCTGTCATGCTGGTGTGACAGAAAATGGCACTAAAGCACAGCTGAGTGGCTATTTTTGTCTGGATAAATACTCCAGTTTGTCAAGCTCTGTCTTCTGGTCCACTAAAGCACAAAGGTAGAGTTGAAAGTTTGACATTAACAACTTTATGTTATGTTAGCTCAGGAAGAAGAATCACCTCATTCCTTTTCTTTTCTGTGTGCAAAAGTAAATCAAAGAAGAGGCTCTCAGGTGATTCAAAGAGACCCACATGCTTAAGCATGTGTTTCATTTTATATTTACACAAAAGGAAATTTTATGTAAGTTTACCTCTTTATGTCAGTTCATCAGGTTTTGGGATTGTTGGTGGTGAATGTAGTCTCCAGTTTAAAAAGCATTCCTTGTAAGAGATGGGCTTCACTAAATAAGTATGCTTGTAACTCCCACTTGTACAATTAACCTTACTGTGCTGGAGCACAGATATTTGCTTTTGTGTCCTAAAACTAACAGCAAAATATAGCAAAAAAGTAGAGATTACAGATATAAAGATTAGAGTCTTACTGACTGAGCTACCAGGCTTGGGGTATAAATGGGAGTTCAGGGTTTCCATTATTGAGCTAAATCTAAATTTGATACCCTCTTAATAATTTGAGGGGCGGAAGGGGAGTTTTTGTCATTAAACTTGGCTAAAGTTGGGGCTCATGTAGATCAGGGGAAAATTGTACATTTAGGGCCCATAATTTCTCTGAAGCATTTTCTGCAAATGTGGACCATTATCCCAAGCCACGTTCATGGCACCTTGCAGCTGGGGAACGCTCTGTGGCAAGCCAAACAGGACCAGTGTGAGACTGCTGTCTCTTGTTGGGGGAGAGAGCCAAGAAAGATCAGAGAGAGGGTAAAGAAGTACTTCAGGCATATCCCAAGGCACTCCAGGGGCAGAGCTGTCAGGATACAGAACTTCAGAGGAAACCTCAGTATAATGGGCTACACGTATGGAAGGACCGTGCTGCTGTGCAGCAAATCTCCTGGCTTTCTGTCAGGGCTGCTTGAGTGGAAATTTTTTATTTGATCAACACTCAGAACTGTGATTTTATATTGAGTTGGTACGTAGAGCTTAGAGAAAGGGCTCAATAATACTGTCTTGAGTATAACTAATGGGTGTTCTTGCTAGGCTTGTGAATGAATGCTGCTGATGTTGCCTTGAAGTCAGGAGTGCTATGCCCTGAGAGAGCAATGGGGAAAGATAAAAACAATGTTTTGCCTCTGTGGTCCCCTAAAGGCAAACTTTCACTACCCTTTTCCTGCAGATTAAGAGAAAATTGTTTGGTCAGTGTGTGTTTAGAGGACAAGAAAGGAACAGAGGAAGCTGGTTCTTCAAGGAATGATGAAGAGCAATAAATTACTTCTAAATTCACCAGGGTATCACACAGCTTTTGAGATAACTGAGAGCTACTACCAGGCAGTTTGGTCACTAAAGAGTAGTTTTCTCTTTCCTCTTCCTCTTTGTTTTCTTTCTTTTCATCTGAATTTTTCTTTTTTGAAATTGATCCATGTAAATAATGGTATACAAGATGCCACAATTAAGAATTGAATGTTGCTTTAAAAATGCAACTTATTCAAAACATTTACCCTTACAATTTTAAGGATTTTTTGTAATACATTTTAAACTCTTTCTATTACTCATAATGATTCACAAGTGTTGTTTCTGAATTTTCAGGTCAAAGTGTTAAGAAGCAGACTGTAGTCTAAAAAGTTTTGTTTTGGCATGAGGCATACATTTGTACAGCTAGATTGTGCATGGATATCTGTGGGGAAATTCTAAGGCTAGAAATGAAAGCAAGACAAATGAAAATGAGCAGCATGCTCCAATTTTTAACAAGCAAGATAACAGATTCAATATCAACTACTCTTCCAACCAAAATGTTTTGGGGGTTTTTGGGGCTTTTATTTCTGTGTAGTTCTGTAGCTCAGTGGGGAACTTTAGTCTTCTTTGCTCAGGAAGTCAGCCACAGTAGTCAGAATGATTCCTTCAAAGTATGTATATAAATACATGAAAGTATTGAAATAGGTGTATAGTTTGTAATATATTCATTGCTCAGGTAAATCAAGACACCTTGGCAACACCAGTGGAAGCAGTAGTGGATCTGCAAGGAGGCTTAACTCTTGAGAATATCTCAGTTTACTCCTATTTCAGATCTGTAATTTTTCACTTCTCTACCCTGTATTTAAGAACAATATTCTTTCTTTAGTCTTTAACATATGTCCAATTTAATACAAAAGTTATTTATATTACAGTCATAGAGGAAGTTTCATTGTGCTGTGTGCACTGATCTAGTCACAATGTGAATATGCCTTCAGCTTTGAGATGTAGGAAGCCATACAGTTTGAAATTATTCATGGTTTGAATCTGCTTTGAGTCTAACTTGGTTTTTTTAAAAGCAGCAAAAAACAATAAAATCAATCAAATCAAAACAAGCAAATCAATCTGTTTTCTGGGGAAAGAAAACAAAAACAAACAAACAGAACCACCAATACACAAACAAACAAAACCAAAGTGACTACAAAACCAGTAACAAAAACAAACCCCAACCAACCCAAACAAATAGAAAAAAAAAGCCCTCCCCCAGAATCCTACTGAAAAAGTTGCTTTTTTCACTGTATATTTGTTTGCTTGACTGCTGCTTTCCTGAGAAATTCTGTTGCTTTAACATTTTCAAGCAGCTCTCTGCAATTTTCAGAGATTTTTCTGTGTACAAATCTGTTCAAGTTTGATGGCCTTTTAGTTGGTGTATGTGTACTACAATCAAATACGTGTTACCATTTCACTTTTTCTATTTCCAGGATTGAGAAAAATACTGAAATAAACCATAGTCTTTATCCTGGTAGGACATATCCCCCCCTGATTGTACACACAGATCCCTTTGGTGTATGTCAAGGAAAAAAAAATGCAATTATTTGAGCAAATCAGAGTACAAGACCCTGATCGATTTAATTTTGATTCATTCTTATGATCAGGTCAAAAGGGAGTGGTCTGAGACTATAACCTGTGCAAACCTAAAGAAGCAGATAGAAAAACACTGGTTTCATTATGAAATTTTTGTCCTGCTCTGTAGTTTTAGCATCTACGTGATAATATTCTTTTTCATTAATTCTAGTAAAGCAGGCACTTATTTCTAAGAAGAATCAAATGATAATATTTTGAGACAACCTGTAAATATTTAAGTCCTTGTTTTCCCCTTTGAACAGGAAATAGACTCCTGTGCTACTGAGCTGCATGTTGCAGGTGGTAACACTAACAGAATCTGTGTCAGAATTGCTGTACATTCCTCAGGACAAAACCAAAGCAGGTGTAAACTTCATTATGTATTGTGCTCTGTACACAGTTTTACATAGCTTTTCCACAGGCTAGACAGACATTTCCAAATGAATTTGTTGAGATGGTTCACTCTTGAATTACATGATGCCAACCTAGAAAATTGACAGGAAGCAATTATTCAGATTCTTTTAAATTTTTAATTTTTAAAGAACATTGTTATGTATTTCTCTACTAGGTAGGGTAAAGCATCTTCCTGGCAATACTGGAATGCCCTGAGGATCCCCAAAAGCCTTTTAAAGAATATTTTATTTACTGTGAGGAGGACTTGAGATAACCCTTTTAGGTGCCTGCAAGATTTGTAAAGTCTGGTGAGAACAGATTGGCTGTGGATGCCTTCAGCTCAGGCTGTAGTGCAAAAGGTTTGCTGCGTATGGTTTAAGGCTGCTGGCAATACTTGGGGCATTAAGAGTGCCATTGCAGCATTAGCTTTGATGATATGGGAGCTCATATGTGTAGCTGATGCCAAGTCCTAGAGAGGCTGATCCACCCAAAATTCAGAAGTAGGTTTCTTTCTTTCTTTCCTGCTGCTCTGTGGTTCCCCAGAGTCTTGTTTTACTTACTAAATCTAAAGAAAAAGAGGTTCTAGACAAAGCACAAAGAATTTGGTTTAGACTTTTGGAACTTGTGGCAAAGCACTTCTTGGTTATTTACAAACAAAAGTAAGTTTGCTTTCATTTTCAATCAAGAAACAAATTTTCTTACCGGTTCTCAACCCTTGGTAGCATGTAGATGTCTTTATAGCTAAAGATCTGGGTTGGCACAAGAAAGAAGATTTAAACTGGGCATGCATGTCATTGAAAGTTAAAACGCTTTTAAGAGGAAGGACCCCTGGAACAACCTCTTTAAAATAGCAATGGAGAGAGCAAATGGAGTTGATTTAAAGAGGACATTTAATGGAGCGAACAAAGTCAGAAGTTGAATGTAGCATGGATTTTCAGTTCATGAACAGGATTAGAGGGCCCAGCTGCCTTTAGCAGCAGGAGTCTGACATCAGTCATGAGTAACATAGAAAGACATTTTTGAGATCTCTGTGTTACCAGTCATTATAGTTGTGATTCTGCCTCATCTGTTTTCTTCCAAATCTTGTGCTTTGGGATACCATTTTAACTGAGCTGACAATATGCTAGACTCACAACATTTGTGGTCTGTTCCTTTTACAAAGGAACAAGTTCTGCACAGCAGGATCAGAGCAATTCTATGGTCCTCAGGTCTGTCAGCACAGAGCAGATTTCTTTCTCTACTGACTATGAAAACCCATAATCAAGGGGGTAGGTTGGTCTGTAAGAGTATTTGGCCATGAAAAAAAAGATAGACATGCTGTATAAAACGCATTCAGAACCATCTGATGCTTCTGCGTCTGGTATTTGAAGAAAGATTCTATGGAAAATAGGGTGTTTAAGTAACATCTGTCTTTTGTGAATAACAAAGTCAGAAGTTGAATGTGCTGAATTAAAGTATTTGTTTATTTAATTTAGTCACAGGATAATAGAAAAGTTGTTTGGAAGGATCCTATGGAGGTCACCTACTCCAGCCTCTTGCTCAAAGTGGGATGCATTTGACACATTCCTGTGTGACGTCCTTGTCACTAAACTGGAGAGACATGGATTTGATGGATGGACCGTGCAGTGGAGCAGGAATCAGTGGGATGGTCATATTTGAAGTGTTGTGCTCAATGGCTTGAAGTGGAGCCCAGCGATGAGCGGTGTTCCTCAGGGGCCTGTACTGGGACAAGCAATGTCTATCATCTTTTTTTGGCAACATTGTCAGTGGCATTGAGCATGGTCTCAGCAAGTTTGCTGACAACACCAAGCTGTTCGGTGCAGTCAGCACATTGGAGGGAAGGAATGCCATCCAGAGGGACTTTGACAGGCTTGAGAGGTGGGTCTGTGCTAACCTCATGAAGTTCAACAAGGCCAAATGCAAGGGCCTGCACCTGGGTCAGGGCAATCCTGAGCACAAATACAGGCTGGCCAAAGAATAGATTGAGAGAGTAGGTACAAGTTTAAATTGAGAAAACTGACTCTCAGTCTTTTAATTTCTGTTTATTTAAAACATAAGAAGGATTAATTTCCTGTATGAAATATTCACTTAAAATACCTACTGCCAGACAAAGTATATTGCCACTAATAGGTAGGTAAGTTTCCCACAAATGAAAAGGAAAAAAATACTTCATATTCAAGATAATTAATCTATGCAACATCCTATTAAATGAAATTTAATTGTACAATGTAACTGAAAAGATTTTGAAAAAGATTTGTTGCATCCCATTATGCTTATTTTAGCAGGATGCAGTTAAAATTACTTTGTTCATACTATATTCTTCTCAGTATGTTAGGTTGGGATTATTAAGGAGAGAAGGAAATATAAATCCCTTCTATAAATCTCTTCACGTTCCCTTTGCCTGAGCAAAGTTTCTAATTTTCCCCACAGATCTTTTCTGTGCCAAACTTCATGTAGGTGAAGCACCACAGGTGTTTGCACATTTATAGGTTTTGCAAAGTCTATGATGCTCATCTGCCTTTCCTGTGCATATTGAGGCCATAGCTGGGTTCAGCTAGAAGATCAATTAAAAATGTCAGCTTGTAACTTAAAATATAAAAGAAAGTATACAAAATATGAAATCAAAAAAGGAAGTAAACTTCCCTTTCCAAAAAAAGAAAGTCCTGTATCTCATCAAATATAGTACATTTGAGTGTCTTAAGCATACTAACAGAAACAGATGTAATTCTTTAAACAATGCAGGCCACAAACTGAATTTGATAGTTCTGTTGTGAACATGGATTGCATAATGTATTTGCATTATCTGAGATAATTTTGTAAATGAACAGGGACCACAAGAAAATATCTGAGTAGGTAGAGAGATAAAAAACTGAGAGATTTAACCACCTCAGATTTGCAGGTTTTAGCATCAGCCAACTGATGAATTGTCCCTTATTTTGCAAGTAAGAATGTACACATCTTGGTACACAGAATGTTGGTAGATTGATTGGATTCATGCTATGCAAAATGAGGAAGAATGATCCTATTTAGATAACAAATGTCTGAACTTTCTGTCTAAAATTCAGACCTTATTTATTAAGGTTCAGTTGGTTGCATACAGTGATCATTCTGAAATTATACATACTGCTTTATTTTCACTAGACTTCTGTCTAGATCTAAATTTGATGAGTGGCAAAAATGGTGGTTGTTCTGACATAAGCAGCAGAATAAATGGCAACCCTCTTACTGGAATGACTCTTTCCATTCAGTTTTGCAGATTGGAAAAGATCTTGTATAGTGAGCAAAATTTACAGAAGTAGAAATATTTAACTGAACTGGGTACCCATCAAAATTAGTTTAAATTGGATAATTCTAAAATTATTAAAACTTAGACATATTAACAAAAATTAAGAAGTCAAGGCTTTGCATGTATGTTGCTTTTTCATAGTGAATATTAGATAATCTTATAACATCCATTGGCTTGGGTGAACTTATTTAATTAGGCTCAACATAAAATCAAGATGATCTACACAAGACACAAATTTAGTCATCTTCAAGTACATCTTGGTAGCAGTCAAAATAAATTTTATGTACTTATTCAAAGTGATATGAATAATAAAGGTACTTATGTAATTCACAGATTTGAAAGAAAAAAAGGCTAATGATTTCACAACTGTGGATTTCCAATGGTAAAATATCTTCTTTACATCTTGTTAATGGAAGTGCTTGGAAGTACTTTTAGAGGAGAGTTCTGCTTTTTAAAAATTCAAATATGCTTTTGTTCCAGGGAGTAAATGTTCATTCATTTAGATAGCTAGTCTAGTAAGAACTGCATACCAAGACGTAAAAAAGACAGAAAAATGCAAACACAATGTAGGCAGTCAGAAACTGATATTCAAGGTACAAATATTTTTTGTTGGTTTGTTGCTTTGTTTTGGGTTTTTTTAAGTTTGAAAAGAGTTTGAAAAAAATCCATTCACTTGATTAGTAAAGGGACCCTTTTTTTTCCTTGGCTGTTCTGAGCCATCACAAGTGAGTTTCAGAATCACTACAAATTCAGATTTTTATATTTCCACCAGCGTTGTGTATGCTGAAATACCTTCTAAAGTTTAAAGATTTTTCAGCACTGGCAATATGTATTGGGTATTTTTTTCAGTTTGAAAGAGAATTAGCATAGAAATTTGCCTCCCTGATTATTTGAATAAAGGCTGACACCAGATTTAGCTACGATATGAGTAGCTGTAGACTTTATTTGACAATAATTCATATTCAGGGTCCATTTTAGTTCCAATATATTATTTCACTGCTTATTTTTGAAAGATTCAGATACTTGCCAATTAATATAATAAATATATTCATTCTTATTCAGACACTTGTGTATTAACACTATCAGTATATTCCTTCTCAGCAGATGATGGCAAACATATCATTCCTTTTCAAATCACTACCTGCAAAAGATTTCTTTAATTATAACTTTTAAGAAAGCTCTTGGTAATAACAATAACCAGCTAAATAAAGCATTCCTGTTCTTTAGCTTCAAAACTGTCTCTCAGCTGGCTTGCATGTACTCTATGAGTCAGATTAAAAAAAAAAAAAAGATGTGCAAGTTCTTTGACTCAGGCTATACAGCATATGATTGAAGTAAAGAACATCATCTGCTTTGTTCACCAGGGGGTTTATTATTATTATTTCTCTCTGGTCTTCTACTTTTCTGCTCCTCAAATAAGGCTAATTACAAAGGAAAAAAAGTTGAAACTGGTAGAGAGAGATCCTTTAAAGCCATTCCTTTTGCAGAATGGAACAAAAGAAAGTACCAAGGGCATGGATAGGCCTTGAAAAAAAAGAAAAGAGAAAAACCCATCTAATGAGGATGCTGAGATAAGTGCTTGTGAAGAAAACTGGCAAAAAAGGGCTTTTAGTCTAAAATCCATAAATAAGTGGGCATTAGATGGGTACTAGAACATTTTTAACAAGAGAGGCCACCAAACTGTAGCATCCTATGCAAGAGCTACTACCCTAAAACTCTTCTTCTTAACAAGATAAGGGTTTTTCTCTTTGAAATATTAATTTGAAAAAGATATACTTGAAAATTAAGGAGTATTATTCACGTCTGTGAATCCATTATAGGGGAAGACGCCATCAAAGCTGCTTTAGATATAATTATGAATGCTGTAGATTTTCTAAAGGTCAAAGATCCTAAACGGTATGAAGAAATTGTTCACAGCATATCATGGTTCAGACAGGGTTTGACCTCCAGTCTCTCTTTGGGTCTTCTAGTCTGTGCTGAAGAAGAAGCATGCACAGCGTCAACTATGGAAGAGTTTAAGAATCAAATCATTTGCCCATCCTCCAAACCTATTTCTTAATACTCCTGGGTAATTGGGCACTCAGACGTGCTTGATATCCATAGATGTGCAGGTCAGGTGTTTGAGGCTCGGTCTAATTACCAGAGAATGACTGCCAGCTAAGCATTGTCCATTTCAGCTCTCAGTGCTGCTCTTGTAACACATAAAGGAGAAAAACAAATCTGAAAGGGAGAGAAGATAAAAGGACAGAGAAAAATAAACTATAGGACCTGATCCAAAGACTGTAGAAGTTAATGGAAAGTCCTATTAGCTTCAGTGAGGTTTAGATTAATCTCATTTTTCAATGAGATTGGCAGTTCTTTATCCCGTCATGCATTAGATCTCCTCTCACCCATGTGTACCAGAAAGTTTGCATTTAATACCAGTGACCTGATTCTGACAAACTAATGAAATCAGTTGGGAAATTATTTGATTTAACTTTGGGTTTTTTCAGAAGTTTCTCTTAATATGAAATTTTAAGGGCTTTGAAAAAAAGGCTTCAGTACCACAGCAATACTTCCCAAAATATAACAATAACAACAACAACTTGTAATTCCCATCACTAAAAATCCAATGTTTACCCTGTCTTCGGAGTATTTTGATTGTGAATTTAAAAAAGGGATAAAATATTTAGTGCAGATTTATAAAGCGTGTGGTACTATACTGCTCCTTTCTTACTCACTTTTAGTCACACTCCTGGCACATGTTCTTGCCACAGATGGACTAAGTAAATACACATATATCTAGTGATCAGGTGTTTGAACTTGATTGCCAGCTAGCAGCTTTTGGTGTGATAGAGGATTCACCCACAGGTGTCCAACGCACAGGAGAGTAATTTTTTGGCACTACCTTTTCACAGCAGGTTACCTGTGTGGCTGTTAGCCATTGGCCATTTTATGTCATTCTCTGCAGCCTTTCCTAGATTCTGTGTGAATGATGAACAAATACAGCAGGATACTTCCAAATGGTTTGGTAGATGTCCTGCAATTACCCAGTTTTATTTATTATGGCTCACAATTTGACTTGCTGAGTAGTGAAGCTGAACTAATATGTTGGGTGGTTTGCTTTGTATCAACAATTTTCTTTTTTGGTCAGGGATTTTCCTGAACCATCACTCATAAAACTGATGTTTCACGAGTTTTTGATAGTCTAGATATTATGATATCCTCTGCACACAGATTAATAAACCAGCTACAGCTGCAGACAAAATGGTAAGAGGGTTTTTTGTGCTAGATTCAAGCTAGAGAGATAATAATGTTGTTTTCTTAAGAGACAGTCTTTTATTTTGCTTTACAAGGCACATTCAGTATTAGTGAAGCATCAGACATAATTCATAATTAAGTTCTATTGATACTTGCTTTAAAAGCAAAATTATAATCCTTCTGTTTCACACATTAAAGACTGAGTTCAGTCTGAATAATGCTGTAACTCTTCAGAGGACACTTGAATTTTCTTTATCACATTTTAAGAAAAATAATTACTGATTCTAGCAGAGAAAATTTCTATAAATGCTCTCTTATTGACATTTTGCACAGTTTTCTCACATGTCTTTGAGTTTAATTAGCTAAATAACCACAATTCTCACAAACTGCAGACTTCATAGACTATATAAAATAGTGTATTTGATACATTGAGTATCTTGAAACAAGTATCTGGCTAGATGTAATAATAAGTACATTGATGGAAAATAGTGTCAGTGATTAGTGTATTTGCATGCTTCTCACACAGAAATTTCAAATTTATGATAGAGCCTCCCCTTCTTCCCTGTATTCAAATTCCAGCTGTCTTTAGACAATCCAGACAGAAGATAAATTATTAGAAAGTAAACATTTTGTTATAGGAAGGGAAAAATTCTCTTTTTATTAATCTTTCGTATAAGCAAGCTGGACTATAAATAGTCATCCTTACCCAGGTCAAAACCAGAGTAAATTTAGCTAATTCAGTGCAGAAAAATAGCTTTTTTTGTTTAATGTAAATGCCAAGGAAGGGGTTCTGTAACTGGAAAGGAGCTTCTAACAACATAATAGAATGTCAGATATGTGTCTGCAGAGAAAACATTGATCACAGAAAACAAATAATTTTCCAGAGTATTTCACTTCTGTAAAAATATGTGAAAAATGTGCAGGATGTATAGTATTAAAATGTACATTGAAGTTGTTGTTTAAATCAGAATGCCAATTTCTTCAATTTGTTCACAAGGAAAAATGATGGTATGGGTCATTCACTGAAGAGTTGGACTCTATATAGGATCCTTCTGGTCCCTTCCAGCTTAGACTGTTCTGTGATTCTGTGATTCTGACAGGAGGTTGAATGAATGAGTGACATTCAACACTTGCTGGAAGCATGGTTTGATCCTTAGCTGTAGCCTGCCTGGTTAATGGAACACAGTTGTGGAAACAAACAGAAGTTCTCTGAGAAGAAGAACCTAGAGTGTGGTTAGCACTGCACTTTGTGCTTTCATGGTAACTCAGGCAGCAAGCTCCGATGTTTGCTTTCAGAGCCCCCAAGTACCCACTGTTGGCTCACATTCAATTTCTTCTTTGGTGCAAAAACAACTGGTACCCAACAAGAAAGCTTCAACTGGAATGCAGAACATGGGGAGGAGTTGCCCTGACCTTTTTGGTTCTCTTAAGGCTTGAAAGGGCGGGCCAGTAAATCTGTCATAGACACTCTGAAGACTATCCTGCAAGTCTCAGGAGTCTGCCAAATCTAGACAAATACAGAAGGGTCCTGGCTGGCATTGGACTTAAGCCTATCAAGATGAGAGTAAAGAGCAAAGAAATTCTGTGTCTTGTAACTTCAGGGGTGTTGGCTTCAAGGCAGGGGAGCCACTTACACTTCAGACTTTATCAGCTCAAAAATGCTTATGCAGTTTGCTTGTGCAGGGAGTTCAGTCCTGACTGAGCCAGTGAGATTCTCACAGAGAGTGCTGGGAGATGATAGGATGTGTGAAATGCACAAGAATCACTTCATGTTTAATCCTGAAAAGGCCTCTCGTTGCTGAGTGCAAAAGCAAATGAGCCCAACAAGCCTCTTAAAGTGAGTTGAGTGCAACGGGCATCAGTTGTGAGTGAATGTGGGATGACAGTGGGGACACAAATGGCTTTAGCCATCTGTCTTTGGGACCTTAAACCTGGCAGCCAAGAGCACATACACACCCCCATTAAATGCTCCAAAAATATGTGAGATTATTAACCACCTCTTTCTTGGTGGTGCAACAGATTTACAATGGTAAGCTGGAACAGATTCATTGTGTCCAGGCATTAAAAAAATCTAACTATATTGTGTGTTGCAATCATAAAGTTGCATTTAAAGATGAGTCTGCTGCATTCTAGTTTTTCTTACTAAAAGGATCAAAATTGTATGGCCTATATAATATTATTAGCACCTATCTGATAAGACACTTGCAGGTTTATTGCACAGTCTAATGTAAGCAGAATTTTTAGGTCTAAGTTACACATTTTAGTTGCTGTTAAAGGACTGCAATAAATACTAATTTACCTGCATTAAGATTTATGGCTAAACTAGCAATAGAAAAGCAAAAATGAAGAAACGAGGCTAAGACTGAGTGGCAAAATGAAACAGAGGGATGTTTTCCACCTGTACTGCAGGGCTTCAGTCATCATTGCAGCTGACTCTCTGCATCTCAGAGAAGTTGATTGTGATGAGGTATTCAGACCTAGGGCTGCTTTACTTTTTTTTAAGTGACTGTGCAGCTAAATCTGCAAATAGTTGTGTGAGCCAACATCATTTGTGGAAGCAAACTGTGTCTGTGTACCCATGCTGTTGTACCAGAGGTATCATATGGATAGCTACACAGCTCTTGTAGTACCTGAAACCAGGAACCAGGGAGACAGAAACTGTTTCCTGAATGGCATTTGGCTTAAAGACAGGAGTCACAGTTCTCAGGTAAAGCACTTCATGAAGAAAATATATCTTCCAAGTATGTACTACTGTATTTATTTACTGATACTCAAAATATGTACAGAATATATAGAGTAGATTTTTTGTTTATACACGAGCTTACAAGCACTATAGGGCCAAAAACATATGTACATGTAAGAAGCACTTGCAGTCAGTGAATCACTGCTTAGGCAGGCTAATATATTTGGCTGAGTTTCTATGCTTATGTATATTCAACCAAAGGTTTGAGAATATCCTGATGTAAGGGATTTTCACGGACCATCCAAATATGGCTACTTTGAAAAGAGAATTTGCATTAACATTAGCGAGTATGGTAGGACAGAAAGTGAAAGAAGTGCCCTGTTCAAGGGGTCTGAAGAACTTCCTCTTTTCAAATTTGCCATGTATTAATTATGTATGACATTTCAGGGAGTGTGATTTGTTTGTAGCCTATGGCAATGAGTTACTGAAATGAGACAGAAAAAAATGTGTCAGCATATCAAATTACACAGATATTGGTAGCCTAGATGTATTTACTGGTTTGGAAGGCTATGTTTGATGTTGTGAAATTAAGGTACTGTGCACTGGGTTGGGATGGCAGTACCACATTTCTTTTAAAATGACAATACTGAAGTAGTTGGGTGAAAAGAAATGTAATTCCCATCTCGTGGCAACACTGCAAAGAGAAACAGTAAATAAAATATCTTCTTATAACTTACTCAGGAGCTAATAAAAACGATGACAGAACTACTGAAATGCATTTCATACCCCCCCCCAAAAAAAAAAAAAAAAAGAAAAAAAA
>VYXD01005456.1:1225158-1275615 GCA_013397195.1 Hylia prasina
CCCCCCCAAAAAAAAAAGCTTAGCAACCTCCTCATTCAACAAAATTAGGGAAAAGCTTATTAAGGATTATATGATGTGTGTAAATATTTTATTTGTTTTTCCACTTCTTTGAGAGGATTTCTTTCTCTAGTAGTGATCTTAGCTACAAAAATTCAAAAGGAACTCCTCCTTCACATAGGAAAAGGAGCCCCAGCAGTCAGGGGATGAGTTTTGGGGTTTTTTTTAATTTAATAATGCTCTATTTTACAGTATGTTGGATGTTACATACTGTATTAGCTGTATTTTTACAGTATGTTTTGCTGTTATTTTTATATCTTTTGATCCCAGGGAAAGAGAAGCTGTCTTTCTCACAGCCAAAGACAAGCTGTTGAAATGACTGCCAGCAGAATTCTGGCGTTAAAAGAAAACCAACAAAACCAACCAAAAATATCTTACAAACTGGAAATGGTTGAACCAGTCACAAATCTTTTGACATTCCTCCTATTCTACCCACTTAGGTGCCTGTCTCCTCAAGTGTGAGGTTTATGAGTATTCACCAGCCAATTTACCAAAAGCATCTGAGGAAGATTTTCTCCTAGCACCTCTGATTTTTTAAGGACATGAAAAGGACACATCCTTTTTTATATTGCTGCAATCTCCATTGTCCATTGTAGGGAAATCTTGATGGGAATCAGTGGGTCTCAGGACCCACTGCTGCAAAATGTAAGATGATCCATCCTAAGCTTGGGTAAAGATTCTCATCTGTGCTGGTACATGTTGTAGTTAAGGATTTGCAGTCTTGCAGCCCATCGCAAGGTTAAATCAGTTGCATATGATTATCTAATGGACTCAACATTCTAGTTATCAAAATGTAAAAGCAATGACATTTATCTTAGCAAGCAAAAATTTAAGGGGGAATAACAGTTCCTACAATATGTGCAAACATTGGCTAGAACACCTGTGTGCCTTAGTGTTTTCTTTTCACTGCTGCCTCTGTTTGGAGTTCTCTGGTTGGTGCTGCCCGTATTCAGTACTGCAATAGCTTCATATCCACTATTCTTATAGGAGACTTCAGAATTCAGCAGAAAACACTAATAAATGTCATTCTTATTGACCTTATTTTTTAGATTTTAGAAGATTAGCATCTTCTAGCTCATAGCTCTCATTTGTTTTTTAATATAAACTAATTTTAAATAATTTAAAGCATTTTATCAGTTTCCAAAGTACTCAACTTTTGTTTTGCAAAAGTAGAGTGTTTTGTACTGGGGTATTAGTCATACCAGACTCAGGTTCAATACTCAGACTACAGGCTGTATGCAAGCTATGAGTGCTTTTAATTTCAATGAGAAGTAGGTACTTCACACTTAACAGAAGTTTTTCCTCTTCTTACATTTTGCTATGCTAATGCTCTTCCAGTCAATTATATATGTATTGAAGTATTCTCTTCTCCTTAGTTTTACCATTTTACCCCTGGGCCTTCCATCAGTGTGTTAAGATGACTAATGTCTGTTGTGTTTGCTCTTGGATTCCAGTGAGGCAGCAGTGTGTTCAGTACAGCACCTATATTTTGAGAAGGTTATATTAAGAAGCTCAGATGTATCTACTGTAGCTGGAATAGGCAGACATGAGGTTTGTGATGGTCTCTATTTCCCTAAGAAGTGGTGAAATGAAGAGGCACTTCATAGTCTGCATCTTCTGTACAGGATAAAACTATGCGCCTGGCATACGGTAGCTGGGAAGAAATGCTGCAATATTTTGTATTGTTGATGTCATTCATGGTTTATAATATTGCTAGAGCAGTCTAACAACCACATGGTAAATGCAGTTTTAGGGAGCAGGTCATGATGGTTCAGCAGGATGGAGAAGTCACCTACCCAGCTGAAGATAATGTTCAAAGGACTGGTGGGCAAAAAGTTAGCATTAGCTTGCTAAATTACATACCAAGCCTGTCAATTGTAGAATGCAAGTCATGAATTATGTGGTTGTACAGAGGGTGGTTTCCTTATGATAGAAATGTTTATACAATGCTTCTCATTCTTCAATGGATTAGCTACACACATGTTCCACTTTGTCTTTAACTGAATGTCCCAGCTGCATGAGAGGAATTCTAGTAAGGGAAGAAGTAGCAGTAAGAGCTGCAAACAGTGCAATAGCTACAAAATCTTAACAAAAAGATATTTTTGAGAGACTTTGGGCACATGCTGAAATTAAGTGACAGCAAATGGAATTTGGTAAAGTTATTGCTGTTAAAAGTGAAAGTCATGTTAAAAAAATGCTCCTTGGTTCTTGAAAGCACCAGAAAAAATCTTTCTTCCATGTTTTGCTGTTCTAAAAGAGAATGTGAACACAATATGAGACAAAGTGACTACACTTTAGGCAGCTATACTGCATTTATCTCTATCATATTATTATTACTGTGTTCTCTATTACATGTAGTAAATTTTAAAAATAGAGCCTGGTTTTGACAAAAGTTAACAAAATGTCTGTGAGGATTGTTTCTTAACAGTGAAAAAGGAAAAATAGTTCTTGCTTACTTAAAATCCCTAGTCTTTTTTTTGTATACAAGGACATGCATTTCTTCACTCTTGTTACCATGTCATCTTCCTCCTCAGTCCCTGTTAATGTCTTCTTCTGGTCTTATCCTGCTGTGACTGAGCATTACAAAGTTTTTCACGCCTCCATGCGCAAGTCCATCAACCAATTAGTCTTCAGAGCACATGATACATATAGATGGCATGGCAGTGGGTTCAGACCTAGGTCAACATACTCCCAGTTTTCAGTCAATATGAAAAAGGTATAGGTCTACATTATCAGTGGTATCGATTTAGAGAGTGGATTGTTCATTTTTGCTTCTTTTTCAAACTTACTCCCAGCTGTGATGACTGCTGTTAGTCTGATTTTTGTCTCAACATTCAGCACAGAATTTCTCACCGTGACAAACACTAATTTCAAACAGACACCTGAAATGTATCAAAGTATGTCTCATTTTGACCCTTTATAGAGGTTTGTTGCACATCTTGCATACCCATCTTTTAGAACATTCCAGTAAAATATCCAATTTTTACCTTCTGTTTTCCTTTGAAAAAGTTTGGAAGACCTGTTGGTGAGGACTTTTGAGGAAAGGCTGCCTTAAAAATACATCTTGTTTGTAAACTAATGTAGAACATAATGGGTAATGTGTTTTAATTGAAGTAAAAGGTCAGGTTTTCAAAGTCTGAATTGAAATAATCAGGGATCAATTATTATCAATGTGTTTAATGGAGATTGAAACAAATATGAATAAAACATTTGGACATCCTGAATTAGAATGGACGATCTTGGCATCTTGATGGAGGCAATAAATAAATAAATAAATTTATAAATATACTGAGGGTTTGGAATCAAGTGTATCTCAGCAGAAAAAAGGGAAATGCTTTTCAGAAAAATATGTTATCTGCAACTTTAGGAGATAGGAAAAAGCTTTTCCACTGATTGCTTTGTCTTTTATTTTATAGTAGAGAGGAACATTATACATGCACAGTCTCTTTAATTTTATTGAGCATGTTAAAGCATAAATCTATATGGCTGTGATCTACCTCTCTCATGTATTTCTTGTAGAATTTCTGTTTTGTCATTATAACTAAACGAAAAGTATGCCTAGCAGTTTAAAACAAATACACCTTTATATTATTGTACAGTTCAGATATTAGGAAATTAGATGGCACTTACTGTAGTTAAAGCAACATAATACTAGAAGCATTGATGCAGGTGAAGAGGGGTGTTTGCAATTAGAGGGTACTGCCAATTTGTTCTATTTCCTTTCATTTCTGTTTTCTCCATTCTTTTTCTGCTGTGAGATTACAAGATTCCCTGTAATCAATAGAAGTGAAATTATTTATGTTAATTTTGAAAAAAAAAAATCCAGTAACTGGGATATGCTGATATCAAAGCTATCTAAGGAAGGTGAAAATACCATATTTATTATATTTTTGCACTATTTTTACCCGTATAATAATTAAGCTCTAATGATTATAGTGTCCCACTATCATTTATTGCAGTGGCAACAGAAGCATAACTTAGATTGGCCCTTCACTGCATACCGTAAGTCAAAAGAGTAGGTTTGCAAATTTTCACATTCCAAAATCTATTGAAATCAACAGATTTCCATCTTTTATCAACAGTCTCTGCTTCTTTTACTCTCTCTGAGAGAGATGCAGCTATTATAATTCCATATAATATGCTGAGTAACTGTACTGTAATACAGCACACATTTTAAAATACTTATGATACTACCAAAAAGTATAATGTTTTATATATCTTTTTCTACAGGAATGTTGACTATCAGTGACTGTAATAGAATTAGGTTGGTAAAATATTTTTTTTCTGCAAGTTTAGAAAAATGGCTACCCAAGATAAAAATCTCAATCCATACTTAGGCATTCAAAAACTAATTTGATATTGTAGAAGTAATAATTACACTGGACAAGGTAGATGGGTAACCAGTGGTGCTGGTTATGAGTTTTCCTGACTGAGTCATTCAGTGTAAAATATAGGTGTTTAGATTCAGACAACAATCAAAACTAAAACAAAAAGATCTCTGGTTTCCTTGTATAGCACCAACTGTATCCTGCTTTGCTTAATTCCCAAGTCCACTGAACTGGATAGTTTTTACCAGTCATCTCCAGTCTCTGTGAGCATAGATAATTTCTTCTTTTTGACTAAAGCAAGTGAATTTTGCCCAAAGATTTACAAAAGAAAACCCTATGGAATTGTAAGCTAGATGGGGTATCATTGTGGGAAAGATGGTCTAGAGACAGGTCACTAAAGCCTTTTTTCTTTTTCTTTTTACTTCATTTGAACTATTGACCTTGTGAAATATTCAGCTTTCTGTGAGGTTTTCTTTTGGTTTTTTTTTCTGTTGAGATGGGGTTTGGTGCCTGGGCTTTGAAACATGTATGATCAGACCCAGCTTATCTGTGAGGCTGTTGGGTTTTCTAACTCGCCGCGCTGGAAAACACACCGATCTTGGGAAATCAAGCTAATGTCTCTCAGCTGTGCAGAAAAAGTGTGAACAGCTCTGTCAAATGAGCTACCCCCATCTCCTTTTTTTCAGGCAGCATCTTATACTGGAGCAGTCACTTCACATTTGCCATTTGAGCAGTTGTGATATAACTGCTGTTTTATTGCCTATAGGAGAGTTTCTGTGAGGAATCAGAAGCTGGTCTTTCAGCTACCCTGGCCAGGAAAGGTTTTAGTCACAGGACTCCATTACTGGTGAATGCATAAGGAATCCTGACAGGATTACGAGAGAATATGAACACATAGCTCTGGCCTAGAGGTTGCTAATTGACCAAATGGTAATACAAGGGGAAGTATTTTCCAGCCTTGAACCTCTGCCCCCAGATAAGTATATTAAATGCCATCAGTTAACCCCTTGAGTGCAATGACCCAGTGCTGCCAGGGACACTCCTGGTGTGATAGACCCTTACATGTCCTAATCAGTGGTGATGTATCAAGCAGAGTCATAGGTCCAGATCAGTCCTACGTGTGTTCCTTTGTTGGATGGAAAGATGTCTCTAGACTTGCAAAAGGTTAAACGCAAAATTTAAAGTGCACAGCTACAGTGGCTTAAAACACATGAAAATTGTAAAGCAAAAGAGCACTCAGGAATGAAAATAGAAAAATATAAAGTGAAAAACATAATCTAAGTAATTTTGCTTTGGAATTGAATTGGGTTTTTAAAATTTGTTTTAGTGGATTTTTACTCTTTTCTCTAGATAGTTTCTGAAGAGTGAATGTGCTTAATTATCTTCAGCTTAGTTCCTTTCTGCACTTATTCTCAGGTAATGAACATTACTAAGTTTCACTGAAAAATATCAAAGCTATTATGTCAAGTGAATTATGAACAGTAAGTTACACTTCATAAAAGAAGGCAGTTCTACAAGACATGTTCTATATCCAGTTCTGTAAGACACGTTTTCTTTACCTTTTTTTTCTGTAGCATCTTTCATTTAATTTCCAGGCAGAATATTTCTGTTGTTAAGATGGTGTCTTCTAAATCTTTCTGTAGTAAAAAGATGTTAAGTTCTGTATCAATTTCTGTGTACATACAATGACAGTTTGGACTTCACTTCTGTTGTCTTCAAAGGTGTTTAAAGTGAAATTGTTACTTTATGGGAGGTTATTATTATGGGAGGTTATTACTGCCCTTCTAGTTTAGTAAATACTGAGATCTTCTTCGTGCTTACATTATGCAGGACTTCACCTCTTGCCTGATTTCACTGAAATTAGTGGGGTTACTCATGTAATATGGTACCAGTCAGAAGATATATCAATGGTAGGCTCAGCCATGTGGAAGTTGTAGTTATTTAACAAAGGTTTTGCCTTTACTGGCACAGAGGTATTTATTTATATTTTTCAATGTGATGACTAATTCTTTCATTTATTGTGGGTATCTTGCAAATGATGTATATTTGGCCACCAGAAACCATCTCAATTGCCTTGAGGCACCTCACATTGTTGCATTAATGGATGAAAAATTACATTTGCCATTTCATATAATTTGTGTCCTTTTTTTCATGGTTTAACATCAAGTCTGATAAACTTAGAAATCAGTAACTCATAAGCTGTGTTGTTGACTCTTGGATGCTAAATGTGTTACACAGGCTTAATCAAAAGTAACACTTCCCATTGGAACTATTAAAAGAGCCAAGTGCTGATTTTTCAGGCCAGAAAACAGAGCTAGAAGGCAAAAGTCCTCCCGAGAAATTAGTAAGAGATGTTGTAGGTTTTGAGTGTTGCTTTTGATCATGAGCTGGTACATTAATGGATATGGCATTGCCTTTTAAAGAGGGACACTGCAAATTGTAGGGAGGAGAGAGAGATCCTCGTGCTGTGCATTACACAGCAGTGCACACCAGCAGTTCTATAGCATGTGAAGCTTTTTAATCTTTCATTTTAAAATGAAAATACTTCTTTCAAAGCACCAATCATTCCATTATTGATCATGTGGCACTACATTAGCTGAGGCTGGAAGAGGCTGTTCATCAAGCTGACTCTGTGCACCCACATTGCTTCCAGCATCCACACTGACTACAGTCTGAGCTGAGGCTTCCTACAAACACTAGTTGCCAATCTGGCAGGAGATATTCTAAGAGAGGTTACTCTGTCATGTGCTACCCACATATATGTCAGGTTTATAAGTGCTTGGACTCAAACTAAAACACAGCATGAACCTGAATTTTTCTTCTGTGTGGACAGCGGACAAGCTTGAACATGAGTGTTTGGGAAAGCTATACTGCCCAGTTTTCTGCCTGTGATATTTTCTGGTGTGTTACAACTTTATATACATTCTTCCTAAGAAGTTTTATACTGCTTGTAACAACTGAGGCAGCTGGGAATCCCCGCTTGAGTTCTCACCATCTGCAGGTCAGTTGCCACATTATATAGATGTGTGCCCATCCTTAACAAAATGTCATGGTGATACCAAATAAAAACTGGGTATCCCAGCTCAAGATACAACCTCAACTGTGGTTGTGTTTCACTCTCTGTTTTGCTTACAAAAGACTGCTTAACAAATGTAGGTCCATGGGATACGTGGCTCCCTGTCATGTGGCTGTTTGCAGTGGTTAGATTGGAGACATGCTAATAATGCAAATGATATTATAATATTATTATCCATGTCTGATGTCCCTTTAAAGTGCAGCCTCTTAAAAACTTGCGTCTTGTCTCTGGAGTGCTAATAATATTCATGTTAATGCTGTCTTCAGTGTACTTTATTCTGATTAGGGGGAATCATCAATTCAAATGTAACTAGTGCAACTGGTAGGTGGGCATTTTCTAGGTGCAAAAAAACTATTCTCCTTTTGGAATGTCAAGCTCTAGACAGAACCAATTCTAGATTTTTCTTCCACAACCTGAGCTCCAGAGCTGCACAAGAGCTGCCTTCTCCAGTGTACAAGTATTACCAAGATCCTCTTCATGAGCCATCTGAGCAGGCCAGTCGGAAGTCATACTTTTTATATTTGTATTAATTTGGTTTGGTTTCTGAATTATAATAAATTTAATTAGATTGTAGTCACTTGACCCCCAGGGGCTCAATTCTAATTTGCTCCTACTGCCTGATTACTGGTTAACTAGGTCTAGACATGAACCATTCCTGGCAGGGTTCTCTACACATTAGTTTAAGAAGCCATCATTTTTTGTATCCATCACCCTTGCCTTCATTCAATCACACCTCTAAGGTTTCTCCAATTATACAAGAGGTAGAATTTCCCCATATCAAGTTGCCCTTTGCCATGTATGCCATCTTTATCCCATCACGTAGTACACATCATTCTGAACTCTCTCGTTTCTGCTGTGGGGTAGTGTGGCTTGTGCCATTCCATGGGCCTGCAGAATTTCTGTGCATGTACTATGCCTTGCACTAACTGTAGAGCTCTTTGTCCATCACTGCTTTGCAATTCATTAACAGAAGCTCACATCAAGTAGTGGGTAGACAACCTATAAATTCAGCAAGTTGCCTGAAACAAGGCATCTGTGTGGTATGATAGACCATGGTCTACAAGACAAAGACTGCAATGTAAATTCAGCTAAGATTAGATCCCAGAGAATGCACAAAGATTATGTTACTTAGTGAGGCCTATCACAAAAGGAGCTTTAATTACTGATAATATGTGAAGAAAAACCAGGAGACATCAGTTCTACTTTTCCTGGAATTACCTTTTCTTTTATATATAAATAATATATCTCACTATTCCAAATAAAGCTGTGTGGGTGATCAGTAAAGAGTATTATCCCCAGCTTTACTGCAGATTTCATTACATAGAAAGTAGCTTAAAAGATGACTTAAAATGTGAAAGAGTATTTTGCCTGCTTTTTAATCCTTGCTTGTTAAGAACATTGTATTAGAAGGTAATATTTGACTACTGGGTCCAGTCCCTGCTAACAGTGGAGTTCCCACTGTGTAATCCTTTTAAGTAACTGGCCAAGCTCCACGTGCAGAATGGCAGTGTTTCTTGCCATGCATCTTGCTCTAAACTGGGCACGCGATGCATTACCAAGTCTAGTTGATACAATGAAATAAACACCATTTAGTAAGGTGTAAAACTGGTTCGTGTTTGCTGCTAATGCCTATTTAACCCAAACAATTAAGGGGGATGTTTGCTGTTATTGTTCTTTCCACATTTCATTTCTTCATTTCAGGGCTAAAGCTTAGTCATGGGAAATGATTAGAAAAGCTGGAGTTACAGGAGTAGTTCCAAGGCACAAAACAAACACTCAAAAATATAAAAACTGAATACGTAATGTGGCAAAAAATAGAGGAAACTACAGTGGAGGTTGCAAGAATAAGGGGGAAGAAAATGTTTCCCAGTTGCTTCAGACGTAATATGATGGAACTATTACAGTTTATTTTTTTGCTTGTCCATGAATCAATATACCCACAAAAAAAAATTATGTCCAGACTTTAAAAATTGTTTCTTACTTCCATCATTTCTGTTTTATGCTATTGTGTCACACAAGATGAGTTTAATTTTTCTGATATATTTTATTGCTTCCTCTACCAAATGTAATTAGCAAGCATGAAGTGCTTTGCTCTTTTTTTCTCATTGAGTGAACAGTTGAAAAAAAGCATTCCTATTTCTCCTAGAAGTCTGATTTCATTGCCTTAATTAGTGTTACTCCTAATTTATGAGTGTTAATGTATTTATTTTCTGATAAAAAGTTTTTAATACATCTTAACACAGTAACTGTCATTCACTGTATTTAATATGTCTGATTATGAAGTAAGAAAATAACTTTGCTATCCTACCACTTAAATCACTGGGAAACCTTTCTTCCTGATCTCTCTCTTTTCAGATGTCTCCCCTCACTAATTTTAAATCTGCCAGACTCAGATTTCATCACATCTCTCATCTCGCTGTTCCGTGTTCCCCTCATTAATTTGACCAATTTTCTCCTGATTTTCCAGGTTTCTGTAAACACATTTCCAAGCATACACAATTGAAAACTGTATGAAACATCACATTCTGGTAAATCATGAGAAGATTACAGTAGTTTTGTGTTCCTTTGAACACATAAATGAATCAAATTCTCTCAGCAAAAATCAAGTGATTCCTGAATGACTAGTTGCAGATAGAAGGATGAAATAATCTGCATAAGGAAATACAAAATGGAGTTAAACACTAAAATCTTGTCTAGAAGCTTTCAGAAGCCTTGTTAGTGGGTCTAATACAATATAATAGAAGCCAAAAGGCTCCTGGACGTTTTTTAACTCTTCCTGTTCAAAATTTCAATGCAATACAATTTTTGAAGATTGGAGAGTATCAAATGTGAAACACGGTTGTTGTAACCACCATGACCCTCTAGATTATGGGTATAAAATCCAGAACTCAAGAAGATGGGAATAGGTTTCAGAGACTTCTTAATCCTGTCACTGGGACCTTTCCTGTTCATTATGCATTTGTTCAGGTCTAAACAATGGACATAGTGGAGGGAGAAGCAGAGGGGAGGAGGGGATAACAGAGACAGCTGGTTTATGTTTTGTATGTATTAAAATAATATAAATAATAATATCCTTATATATAACTCTCATTCAGTGATCAACACAAGAAACTATAGTTGCCCTGGGCTGCTGTTGAACATCATCTAAAAATGTTATAAATGGTATTCCAAAACTCTACTTTAACCTTTAGTTTATTTTCAGATAAAAACTATTAATTTGTGCAGTGATATAAGTCTTAGTTTTACAAAGAAATTGATTGTCATCTAGCACTCTTAGGCCTGCTCATTACTCCCTTCAAAGCCAAACAAGAACAAAAAAATAAAGAAACTCTAGGAAAAATCTTGAGGGAATGAGGGACTATTTATATCACAAGGCCTAATCTCATAACCCCTTGCATACATTGTGATTCTTAAAAGTGCAAGTAGATGTACAGAGCTATGATTTGCAGGATTTACCAAATAATGTTTTTCAAATATGTCTTTTCTGTGACCCTCAATTCTTAGAGAAAAGAATAGAGTACATTTTCTGTATTAGCGATGTATTTCTTTCTCTTCCTTGAGCTTTATCAAGAGTTGTCACGCATTTTAGTTTGGTGACAGTGCTAGAAAAAAGTGAAGACAGAACTGACCTCTCATAGCATTTTTGTGACCATGGGGCTCACACGAGCAGCTTGGCATCTGCCGGCACATCTTTAGCGAGTTGGCAGCCCCAGCGCCCTTTGCAGGTTGCAATCAAACCTGCCTTCTACAGCAGCCTCTTTCTGGCTGATTAAGTTTAATGTAATTTTAATTAAAAACCACAGTGTCAAAGGGTTTAGCTGCTCGAGAAATGAGCACAGATTGTGGCACAGTGGCAGCAGTCACTTGGAAAATGGAAATGCATCCTGACAATATTGTGTAGGGGCCAGATAAACAAAGCTGCAGCTACTGTACCTTGCAAAAAGCTGGGGGAGACCATCATTGCAAGCAGCCTTATTCAAAAATAAAGTATAGAGCAGTTCTGGTTCTTGTCTTTTAACCAGTTTTAAATGCACCTCAGCAACTGAGTAGAGTAATAATTGCCAAGAATTAATGTTAGTCTTCCCTCCACATTTTTACCTTTGTTCATTGGCATGTTTAGATTTTCAGATTTCAATCCTTATTTATTTTAAATAGCAAAATATTTGCTTCTGACAATAGACTTATACAGTTTTTCTCCTTAGGCTATAAAGAAAAAAAATTACAGATCAGTGCTGAAAGCAGGTTCCATTTTAGGGAGTTTTTTGCTTTTATCTGTTTCCAGCTTTTCTTGTCCCTTGAAGCAGATCACAAGGAGATTTTAATACTTTACATACTGCAGATATTGAGCAACGTTTGGAGAATGACCAAAAGAATCACTTCACCAACAAAAGGTTACATCATATCTATGAGATTTAATTTCACTAAGCCTCCATATGCATAGAAATATTGGTAGGAATAGTTTTCAAAAGAAGTATCTCTGTAATATTTTATTTTCTTAGTTGCCACAGTTTTTTGAGTAAAGAGAATTGCTTTGTAATTGTTAAACACCCTTGTATTGGCAGAAGCTGCTATTTTTTAAACCCATCCTTTGAACACATGTATTTCTGGAACGAAGGCTGGATCCAAAATCCACTGAGATCTGTGGAAAATCCCCAGTGACTTAGACTTTGGATCAGGTCCTGGGAAATATATGTGCAATAGGTAGGTAATGTAACATTGTTCCCAGGAATTCCTTTCAGCAAGAAGCCTTTTTATTGTTCATAGATGCTACTGATGCTCAGGGGCCAGAACCCCAGGAGAATTCCACCTAGTGACGTCAATTCTGTAGAGGAGAACTTCCTCTGTCCCCTTTTAGGTTTGTGGGACATTTTCGAACAGATGGAGCCTATATAGGTGGGACGGGTTCCATATGAACAGAAGGGTCACAAATGCACCAACTGAGAGGATAGACAGAGCTATGGGGGAGAGTTTAAAGGAGTGGACAAGGGGGATGGGAAGTCTGTACAGAATCCAGCAGAGAGGAAGAAGCAGCTAAAATAAGCAGATGGGTAGACAAGGGGAAATAATGTTAAGGATTGAAATACGTAGCACACCTAGAGAAAAGGTTAAGAGAGAAAATCAGAAGACAGAACTGGTGTTGCAATACAGTTAGGAGGCATAGAAAAACATTATTCAACATCACACATGAGAGGTCTGACAAAAAAAGTCCATTTTTAAAAGTAGTAATGTTCCAAGGGAAGGGTTGTCCTGAGCACCATGTGGTGGATGCAGGTAATAGAATGTATTTACAGGCTTTGAAATTGCTTTGCTACATAGGGTACAACATGATAGAAAGCCCAATGAGGGCTTCAATTAGGCCTCTAAACTAGAATTTACTGAGAAGTAAACTGCCTTACCTGAAGTATATGAATGTATGATGGATTCTCTATCTCTGAAGAGAATAGCAGGGAGGGAGAAAAAGGAAACAGAAGGAAAACAAAGCAACATCACATCACAAAATCTGAAATGCAAACCACCCTGGAAGTAACAAGCCAGGGGCCACAGAAAATGACGACTGTGTATAAGCAAATTTTATAGAAGAGAGAACCTGCAAAACTGAAAAAAAAAAAAAATTAATTTCAGCAATGTAAACAAAGAAATATGTCACTTCCATTTATACTGACCCTGAATCTAGGGGGGAAAAGATATTTGAATGCAGCTGCATTTACCAATGGTTTTGGATGCTGGTTTTAAAAGGACTTTCTCCTACCCTAAGCCCACCATCACTTAAATGAAAATTTAGATGAACATAACCAGCTTTTATTTAGTAGTGGTTGTAATGTGATGATAAGATTAACTTCCTAATATCATTTTGCAAAGGCAGCAATTTTCTCATAAAGCAGCTATGAAACCACCAACAGTTACAAATTAATAAGTTCTACCATCCATTACCTTACTGTTATTTTATAAATATATATGCAGTATTTTGTTTCTAAATAAATGCTCTAGACCAAAGCATTTATAACTTGTAACTACAGATGATTTTCAATTGTGGAAAGATCTATCAAGTCAAAAATTAATATCTACCTTTATAATAGACCAGAGCAGAGCACTGCCAGACATTTAAGAATAGTAAGATATCTTTCACTATTTGTAGCACATTGCTATGTACACAAGAACCTTCTCCTTACAGTCATTACCTCCAAAATCCTTGGGGTGCCAGAACCACTCACGTTTGCTTCTCAAGTTCTCCCTATGTTTGTGAACAAGGTTCTAAGGCTAGTCCATATGGAAATATGCAAGTGGTGCTTTTATGATCACCAAAGGAAGATGTTTCCCTGAAGCCTTTATATGTTTTCAGAAAAAGTCTGAGCATCTGCCTGGAGCCCATTTGAATCATATATGCAGTTCACTTCTACATCAAAATCTGACTGTGAATGTAAAGGAAAATGCCCCAAGGGTTACATGACACAATAGCAGGTTACATACAGCACTTCACTGACATATATACGGTCCTTTTATTTATGAATACAGAATTAGATGTTTATCTAGGCTTGTACAAATAGCTAGCTATATTTGATGAAGCAATAAACCAATTAATACCTTCATAATGGGTAATTTTAAAATTCTGAAGCATTAAAATATTTGACTTTCAAAGCATGCTGAAGAGAAATGGAGCTATTACCTTGCTAAGAATGCTAGGATAAAAAGAGAGGGTAATCAATATCCTTCTTTATCTGGTTTCATGGTGAAACAAATACAATATGTAAATATTTACATAGATTCCAAAGGTTTGACTGGATACACTGGTAAATCTTTGTATTCTATGAATCCCTCAAATTTTGTTATGAAGACGTACAAAGTTTTGTGTATTTCCAAACTACTGTATATCTTATATTGCACAATATCATTTTAGGTATGTCCAGTCATTCCAGTTCTGTTGCACGAGCAAAGGAAATGCAGGTTAACTGGGTGACCAGCCAATATTTATTGAATGTATTTCGCAGCATATAAATGACATAGAGCAAGTCTCAGTGAAACCAGACATTAGTGGTAATGCAGTTCAGCTACTAAGATTGGCTGCAGACATGCATGACAGAAGGAAAAGGGTACAACTCTGAGAAGATTTGCACTTTTCCAATATTCCAAACAAATGACTTAATCTACCTCCTGTGTTTGTACAAGCATAACATTTTATATTTCCAGAAGATATTATTTATAAGCAATAATCTATAGAGTATAAATAAAGTGCTTTTTTTTAGTGCTGATTCTTACAGAAGGTATTCACTAAATTGTTTCCAGTTTTCTATAGCCCATTAAGTTTTTCTAAATACTTAAATCACATGGAGATAGCATTACAACATTGGTGCAAGTTGAAATACTAGACCTCTAAAAATTACAAACTTTGACCAAAACACATGACTTCAGCAAAACTTCTTCATTGAGGGGTCTTGGGTTTTTGTTTTAGTTGATTTCCCCGTATGTTTGGTTTGGGGGTTGGGTTTTTTCATTTCCAATACAGCAAAGTATTTTCAATTTATTTATAGTGTAAATGAAAAATCAATTTAGTATTTGTTTCACAGGTACCTCAATAAGAGCAGGCTTGATGATAATGATTTTCTTTCTTGTGTAAGTAAAAATATTTGTGTGAATGAAATGCCTTCTACTGTCAGTGTAGCAGTTCTCTCTGCTATGCTGCTTGCAAAGTGGACCTCGTATTACTGGGCTCCTATTTAAATTCTTTTTGAGGTTTTTCTCATTAGTTGTGCAACCTCCTCTCTGCTTTTCTACAACAATAACAAAAAACTTGGCAGATTGGAAAAGTGTGTACTGTATACTACTTTTTCAGCCCTTCTAAAATTAAATTAAATCCACTCAACATAGCAAAAGAGCCCTCAGGCATAATTCTACATACTATGTATTTGCAATATTAAATATTCAGTATTTTTTCTTTTAAAAGCATATTTTTTACAATTGTCATAAACTTCCATGCATTTAACCTTGTTTTTTTCCAGGTTGTCAAAACTAAGCTTTTCATATTCATCAGTCTTTCTGATATATAAAAAACTCAGTTGATATGGAAGGGATTTTTTAAGTAGCATCTTCTATCTGAGCTTACATCCAAGTGTTCTTTATACATAATGTAGAAGAGTGAATAAATGGGTAAATCAGTCCAAGCAATAGCATAGGTCCTAGATACTCATGAACATTCATGATTCTAAGCCATTGACTGTTTGTTTGGGTCAGTCTGATCTATACATTTCATATATTCTCTTGACTGACAGTCACTCCAGTATTCATATTGGAATCAAACATACACATTTAGAACCATAAAAAACCTCAATTATAAAATCAATTCAATACAGTGGCAATCTATTGCTAAGTTTAGTCATACTTGACCTTTATTTATGTGGCTAATTTCAGTATACATATTATGCACTGATTTGAAAATTTGCTTTCTGATTTCCCCTAATTATCTTTCAGATACCGCATTAGTGGGATTTTAGGAGCAAGAAGTGTGCTAATTGTCATCTTTGAAACTACAGACAGCTAAACAAGGCTATGACTTGGGTACAATTCCACCAGTGACAGCAGAACTTGTGTACACTCTCCAGTTAGAATGAGCAACCCTACTATCGTTTGCAAGAATGTAAGTAATGAACTTTGAATGCCTAATGTATAAAAGAGTAGTGTAATATTACAGCATAAAATACCTCTTTGTACTAGCTCATAAATTGCCTCATTGACAAATTTCATTTTCCAAATTAAAAGTGTATAAACAGAAGCCTTCAATACATCAGATCCTCTTCAATAAAGCTCTTTTTGTGTGTCTACTTTTTTTCACAGAATCACAGAATGGGCCAGCTGGAAGGGGCCACTGTGGTCCAACTTCCTTGCTTGAGCAGGGCCATCCTAGAGCACATGGCCCAGGATTGTATCCACAGGGTTGTTGAATGTCTCTAGTGACGGACACTCCACACTGTCTCAGGGCAATCTCTTCCAGTACTCAGTCACCTGCACAGTAAAGATGTTCTTCCTTATGGTCAGAAGGAACTTCTTGTGCATCAGTTTCTGCTCATTGCTTCTTGTACTAATGCTTGGCACCACCAAGAAGAGCCTGGCTCCATCCTCCTGGCACCTCCCTTTAGATAAGGTCAGGTATTGATGACGTCCTGTCTCAGAAGTCTCTTCCTGAGACTGAACAGGCCCAGCTCCCTCAGCCTTTCCTCCTGAAAGAGGTGTTCCAGTCCCATAATCAGATTTGTCACCCTCCCCTAGACCCACTCCAGGATCTCCATGTCCCTCTTGTACTGAAGAGCCAGAACTGGCTCTTTTCCTCCTTAGAATTTATCAAGAAATACTGCCACTGGTCCACTGAATCAGAAATTAAGTTTTCTTATTAACTGATTATTCCTTAATTTTATAATGAATTTAAAACTTTAATGACACCACATTCCAGCTGCCAGAGTGCAGCAGTGACCAGGGTACTGCAGGCCAGGAGAGCAAGGACCTTGTTAGGCAGGGCCTGTCCCACTGCCCATGGCAGCAGAGCAGGGCAGGCACAGAGGTGATGGCTGGGTCCCACCATGAGTCAAGATCAAAGAAGAAAAGTCTCTGGTGTACCATCTTCAAATATTCTTGACCTGTGGCCTTCTACCCATCTGTAGCAAGGAGTGGAAAAGTTAGTTAAGTGTGATCCCACTAGAAAATTGATGTGGATATTTGAATCTTTCTGAGTATTGGCTTGCTTTGAGATGATGATAATTTGTTTTCATAATGTAAAACCATAAAGACATTAAGTCTGAGACATTTACACCTTTGTAAATATATAAAACTGAGCTCTCATTCACAAGTTCCTACCCATTTTAATTTGCTGACCACAGAGGAAGTTGTGGAAAGGATAAGTAGGTTTTATTTGATGAGTTTCTTTTTGTTAAATTCTCCTTTTAGAGTAAAATATAAACATCTGAAATTGAAGTCCTCATTATAGATATAATCTTATTACAATAGCAAACATTGAACAATCTTGGTCCTGCATAAAAGATAAACCTCTCTCTAAGGATCTTATATCAGTCTGTAATGTTGGCTCTTATGCTATCCAGTTCAATTCATCCATCTCCTGCCATCATCTTGATGTGCTCTGAAATTGCACCAAAGTATATAGCTGGTCACAAATTTCACACTTACCACTTTAGACAAGTGAAAGGTCAAGGGCTTACAACAGTTGAGCAGCTCCTTATCAGTACCACAAAGCACAGACAGGCATGAAAGTGACTGCAGGTCAGATCAGCTGTAATTTACACTAACTGTGTAAGTCCACACAGATCCACCCCACTACCCTCAGAGAGCAGAGTATTTAAGTTTGAACATTGCTCACTTGTCTCATTTCTCATTGCTCTGTGCAACATTGGAATCAAATATACAAGCACACTTTCATTTAGTGCCATTCTTTTGTTTTCAGACTAAACAAGCATTAAGGAGCTCTTCCAATAAAAAGCCTTTTTATATTTGGAGGGACCAGTTTAACTCCTAACACAGAGCTGAGATTTAAACCAGCCAGCTAAAAGGAAAAAAATCAGGAGGTGGAACTAGAAGTGGTCTAGTATCCTGTTGAAAATGCTGGTAGAGAGAAAATATAAAATTACATATTCAGTACATTCTAAAATATGAAAAATAGGCATTGTGTCTAGTCTACAGTGAGAAATTGTGCTCAGTGTTAGTCTGAATATTATAATATGGGATAAATAAAACCTAAAATCTGCTGATTGAACTCCCTCAAATCATATTACCAGATCCCATTTCAGCAGGCAACGCTGCATTTATGGATTTTTGTTTACAGGAATCTAATGGTGTAAGACTTTTATCAACCATTTTAATGTTCACATGTGAAAGGACTGAGTTTTGTACTTCTCCCAGATAGAGAGAAAAAGCAAATTAATACCGATGACTTAGCTTTCATTCCTTAATAAACTAAAAATAGCGACTGAACCTAAAAAGAAACCAAAACCAATAAAACAACAAACCACCAACTTCTGATGTGTAGCTACTTTACAAGTTGGTTTTGACCTACAAAGGCCTCAGTTACACATTCACAATTATTCTTGGGCAAGAAGAAATTAAGATCTCTTTGTCCTGAAATAAACCCCATTAATCTCTTTTATTATTTTTATTTAGAACTGGGGCAGTTAATGTTCCAGTTATTAATTTTTTTCGTGAATTAATTGTCATGTTTTAAAAGGAATTTAAATATATGATGTACACAGAATAATATTTTTTAAAAATTATCCCTTTTAGGGTACACCAACCCTTTTGTTTGTTTTCTAAATTTGACATTCAAATCAAACAACTGGTTTTCCTTCTTGCATCGTTTACCCAACAGTGCAGTTCAGCAAATTAGTTTATTCCTGATGAACAGAATCCGTTTGTGGCTATCCTGTTTTCACTATCAGTGGCCTACTAGAATCATACTATAAACAGCATTTGTGCAAGCAGTTCCATAGTTATTATTATCAGACACTATAAAACTAAAAGTAAAAATGAAATAACTTTAAATGGTATGATATACCAACAAGCTAATTTTTACATAAGCCATGCAAAAGGCACTTCAGCTATTTTTCAAATGAGAATGAATTATCCCCCCATATCTAAACTACCTCTTTGTACAAATAACAATAATAGCTTAAACTTTCAGTGCCAAAGTCTGGTAAAAAAGGGGTTCTGAGTCAGTTGCAACTATTGGCTTAACATGCACCACATCCAGTCTGTCCTTTCCATAATACTTAAAAATTCTATTCAAGTAGAATGTATTTATTTTGTCTTGAACACAAAAATTATATTGAGATTTCTTCAGATGTGATGTTGTCATAGACTATGCCATAGTATCTTTGGACTATGGCATTAAAATCAATAATGATGGATCTTGTCCTTTTCTGTCATTGGACACAATTGAGGAATGTGTAAGAATAGTTACAATATACTGCACACACAACCAGAATAGTTGCTGGAAATAAATATTAAAAAAAAAACCTGAAACCATCATCAAAAGCAAATCATGATCAGCTACTCCACTGGCACTGGTTTTTGGAACTCAAGGAGTACTGGATTTTTTTAAGCATGACTGTCCATCTTTCACAACAAAATGGTGGCATAAGTACATGGAGGAAAATATTTTCTAAGAGAACAGCACAAGGATTTTCCTCAAGTTGTTGCTCCACTCAATGTGAACTTGACTGAAATTCAAATTGTGAAATAATAAATTTGACATAAAAGTTTATTCTTTGCCTCCCAGTTCGTGCAGTAACTTAAAGCCAAACACCAACAAACAAATTGGCAGCTGGTGTTTTAGTCTGTGAGGTGTTAGCCATCTGTTCCCACAAAATAAAACATTTATTTGATTTGTCTTAAGTATGTAAGTTAAGAGATATCCAATATGTAAAGGCCTTAAGACTTTGCTTTCAGAATGTTGGACCTCCTTTCTCTTGAAATTTCATCAAGAGTATACATGCTCATTACTATGTATTCATCTCTGCTAAGTCAGATGAAGAACTTCAGAACAAAAGTTGTCTTCAGAAATTCCCATATGGTTTTGAGTAACAGCTGCTATAGCAAAAGCCAAGTGGCACACTCAGCTTTATATAACACTGCCTACATGGTGCTTTCTGTTCCAAGGTTGCTTTCATTTGTTCCCTTCCTTGCAGTAAATACACTGGTCCCATCAGTTAGAACATCCAAAGGAATTTCTTCATTCATGAAACTGCATTCCTGATGGTTTCTGCACTACTCCTGATGTCCAGTGATATTAAAAGCTCATTTGAAAAGTTTAGTCACTAATTTCGGCTTCAGCAACAGAACAATTTGAAAATATTATCTATCCTTCATATGAGATTGAAATGTTGAATACTAACCTAATATTAACAAGATAATCCAAAATCTACTAAGAGCATTTAACACGGTCCAGTACATATCATTTGCCTGGGAATGTTTCATTGTTAGACGATAAGTTACAAAACTAAAACCCAATTGCCCAAAATGAGACTTAAAAGAGAAAAAATTTCTTCTTTGGTGAGATTTGGCAGTGCTCTCTATCTATTCTTCTTGCTCAGGATGTTGGATATGCACAGGACATCAGTGTTACCCTGGCTTTCTAACACCAGGGGCTTTCCCAAAAAGCAAAGCAAGGGCTTCTTCCAGTGCCTTTTTGCCGGGGTTCTGTTGAAATTAAAGGCGTAGCTGCTTCAGCCCATGCAAATCATGCCCACAGGCCCTGAAAAGTGTTTTGGGAAACTGCTGTTCTCTAAGGCTCTTAGGCTTATTTGCATGAAGTTGTCTAATCTTAGCCAGGAGGTTTTTTTGCTGATGTGGATTATTGGTTAATAAAGGCTCACTTAGTAGTGAGGAACAAAATGACAATGGAAAAAAGTAATCCAACTCCAAATGCCCAATGCCAGTGTATTTACAAATAAATTCCATGTAATTTACAGCTAGAGATATCCAAAGAACTTCATTTAATGGTTATCCCAAAGCATATTGCAGGGCAGAGTTAAGATTGTTCATTTTATAAACTGGTTGTATATGTTTTTTTAACCTTATGCTAAACTTGGAATCCTTTCAGATGGACTACAGATATGATTGGCATTTACAGTGTGCAGGGGTCACAAGACACCATGCATATCTTCAGCTCCCCAGCGTGTTTGCTGTGGGGACAGGATACAAAAAAAGTCAAACTACTCTCAGTTCTGTTGCCTTCACAGAAATGTCACAAATCTAAAGAACGATGATGGGTTGCAATTTACTATACAAAATGTCCTCTCTGGGTTAAGTGAACTATTAACATTTTCCACAAAATCCACAAAGTGTCCCTTTCTAAGTGGGAAACAGTCAAGTCTGCCAATAATAAATTAAAGTGCTTCAATTAGGAGACTGTCACTTATCATAACAACATGGGAGAATATAACAAGGCACTGCAGAGAGGGTCTGAGGCAAGAAAACTAGTACTTAAATAGAGGCTTTCAAAGGTAATAGAGAGATCAATACATATTAAAGTTACCCAGCAGCCTTGAACTGTTGGGGAAAACTTAAAAAGGAAACAAATTATATTTTTGAAAGCTTCTCTTGTGCAGTAAAATTCCAAGCACTGCCTCTGCTGTTTTCACAGTAATGCTTTGACTACATGCTTGGCTCCCAGTACCATGCATTAACCATTTTTACAGTTCTCCTCAGGGGCCAGCAAGGGCCAGAGGGCCCCTAAGAGGAATGGAGACAGGGGTCAGCAGGGCAGGGGTCTTGTCAGCGAGGGGCCACCCTGAGCAGGGCAGGCCCAGAGGTAGTAGCCAGGCCCAACCAAAAGTTGAAATCACCAGACAAGCTCATGATGATGAAGCAGGTCTGAGGTCAAGCCAAGAAGTGAATCTGCGGGTCAGAGTAAGGTACAGCAATTGCTGGGCAGACCCCAGGTTCAAGCTGGCAAGGAAGTTCATAGTGTCAGCTGGATGCACTGACAAGCAGGGGCACAGTGGCAGCTAAGCTGAAAACCAACACTCCTCCAGAGAAGCTTAGGAAAGAAGCAAAAACTCAGGGCTGAGCTTAAGTAGATCTTTAGGACTTGTGGGTGTGTGTGGAGATTGCAACTGAGGCAGGCCAGGGACATTTCAGCTATTAGTGCACTGAGGCACCTTGACTACAGGCTGTATATTACCTAAAATTCTGCTACCTCCTGTGTTTATTACATCTGACAAATACTGTTGACACTTGTGCTAAGGTAGGAATATTTTAGCTGGTTTTGCTATGTTTGCACTGAAGCTTGCATACTTCTTAGGAAGATTCTGTTGGGTGAATAAAAGAAGTCAATTTCTTTCACTCAGGAAGGCCTTTTCTCAAAAACAGTCCTTAAATCTGCATCTAAAATACACTTTCTCTGCATTTATAAAGGACATCTAGTTCCGCTGTTTAAATGGCCAATGAAATGGTACAGTCTGGAAGAACAAGATAGACATGACCAGACAGAAGCAGTTGTAAGTCTTGGACTCAGACACTAAAGGCAGGATTTAACTGTCTAAATGCAAGTACTTTCCATTTGAGGTGCCCTAGAGTATCCAAAATATCCACACATATGATCTTTGCCAACAGGCTTTAAACCAGGTACGTCAGGGGATGGTGATGACAGCTTGCAGATAAGTGAGGGAAGAACAGTCTGGGCAGTAAATACATGGGACAGGGTGACAGGAGCAAGAGAGCCCTCAGGAAGGATAAGACAGGTTAAAAGAAGGTTTGCCTCAAGTGTTTGTGCACAAATGCACACAGTCTGGGAAGCAAACAGGAGGAGGTGGATCTCTGTGTGCAGGTGCAGAACTAAGGCAGCATAAAAATAACTGAGATGTGGCAGGATGCCTGCATTGTAAGGAACACACAAGTTCTTTAGGAACAACAGGCAGCAAGGACAAGGAAGAGGGATGATATCTATGCGAGGAAACAACCTGGATGTATTGAGCTCTTTTGTGGAACAGTAGGTAGGGTGATTGAGGACTTGTGAGTCATGATCAGAGGAGAGGCTTGTAAAAGCAACACTGTAGTGGAAATCTGTTATAAATCATGTAGTCAGTATTGGGAAATAGATAAAGTTTTCTTAAAGCAACTCAAGGAAGTCACCAGATCACCAACCCTTCTTCATACAGATTGCCACACTAGCACTGAAAGATTCTGGAAAGGACCTGGGGGTCCTGGTAGGCAGTAGTCTAAGTGCATTGGGAAATTTCAACAGGAGTGTAGCCACTAGATCAAAGCATGATTATTCCTCTCTGCCACTTTTTGAGGCTGCCTTCAGTTTTGGGCTCTCCAGGACAAGGAAGATGCTGGTAAACATCAGCAAGTCTAGCAGAGAGCTACCAAGATGGTCAGGAGGCTGCAGCACATCTTGTCAGAAGAACCTGAGGGGACTGTGCTTCTTTAGAGAGCAAGATTGTTTAGGGAAGGTGTGGGACATCTAGTAGCAGCTTTCTGATACCTACAGGGTGATTTTTAAGAAGGCAACACAATTTCTTTGCTAAGGAGTGCAGTGGGTGAATGAGAGCTATAAATTGAAATAGGAAAGGTTATAGCTTATAGGAAATAAGAAAAGATTGTTCCACTGTGAGAATAACCAAGCATTGAAAGAGAGGCCCAAAGAAATTATGGAATCTCTATCTTTGGAGGTTTAGCTGGACAAAATCCAGAGCAACATCATCTAAATGCTGTGTTGATCCTTTTTTGAACAGGGTGTTGGACTGTAGACCTCTTAAGGTTCCCTGCAGCTGGAAAGACATGCAGTTCTATTGTATATGGGATATATGTACAGACACATGTATATGGTGCAGAAACAGGAGACACTAGCTCTTCTGGTGCTCTTCTGGTGAATATGCAGTATAGAGGAAACCCAAAGATATCTCATATGGCTTTAAGGGTTGTGTTCAAGCAAAAGAAGACCTGATTGACTTTGAAAAATAGCCAGATTACATGCTTATCTTCCCACAAGAAGTGAAGTTTATGCAGAGAAGTATATGCCTTCCTCTTCTTTTTCTATCTCTTTTTATCTGTTTTATCGTTTTAGAATTAATTTCTGAGGAGTTTCTCATGGTCTTTTTACCGGATGGAAAGACTTTTCTGGCAATTCTTAACAAGTAAAATTCTCTTTTCAAAATGCCATTCAAATTAAGGAACATGTTTCAAGGTAATATCAGCACATTCCTCATTAATTTCTAGTCTATGCAATAATAGACACCACTGAGGCTAAAAAATGAAGAGACGAGTAAAATGGATTTTAAATGTTCAATCATATAAGTAATAATCCAATGGAAAATATAGTCTGATTTATGATACTACGGTGAGCAGCTCACACTGAAACGTTTATTCTTTAATTTAAATGCTATTGAGCCTGTACATGTTGCTACATTAAAGATGTGTCTGATACAACTTCCTTGCCACAGCTCGTCTGGGTTGACATTTCCTGTTCACATCCCAGTATATACAAGTGAGATGGGTAATTACTTCTAAATGATTTTTTTGTCATTTATGAATATATAAAGGAAATAAAATGCAGTGCAGGGATTTTCTAAATTCAACAACTTTCAGCAGCTCACAGCAGAATCAAGTTTTGTTTTCACTATCTATATATTATGCTCTAGTCCTGCCTATTAAATGCAAACCAAGCAGAAGGAAAGTCTGAATTTGCATATCCATTTCCATTCAGGTTATGGACTTTTAAATGCATGTTGCTTGTGTCTATAGACTAATGAGTGCACTATTATAGAGGAGGCTTAGTATGTCACTGCATTTGGAATATCCAGATTTTTGCTCGGCATATAATATTTTGAGAGCCATTTTTTTCAAGCATAGTGTAATAGGCTTTAACTTTGCTAAGCTTTTCTGCCAGGCCTCCAGTGCCCTGCTGTTCTATTATATTGAACTTGTAAGCAGGATGCTCTGCCAGGCTCACCCAGATTACTGCTGCAATAAGGGCCCTGCTGAGTGACTAGTGTCATGATAAGTGCTAGGGAGGGAGTTCACCATCTTGGCATACTGTTCTCATCTTATTAAATTCAGCTTTGTGGAAGCAGGGAGTCTGCCTCTCGGCCTCACTGGCTCTGGCTCAGTCCAACTGCTACTGTCAGACAATATGAAAATAGGAACCACCACAGCTAATGGCAGGTGCTGCACCACCATAGCTGAGGAAAAAAAAGATAGATTTTTCTTTTTTTCTTTTTCCTTTTTTTTTTTTTTTTCTTTTAATAGGTGCTTGACTGGATTGATTAGGAAACACTTAGCTATTTAGTATTATTATTATAGCCTTCATACCCACAGATACTTGCTGAGGTACTGTTCTTTTTGAATTTATTCTGTCCACTTTATACAGATTCCTTTGTTCTTGCTTACTTGCATTAAGGGAATGTAATGTATCAAAGCCCTTGGAACAGGTCTGATACCATTCAGATTTAGTAAAGGATGATATTGCAAAGATACAGTCCTGACATCCATATTCAGACAGAACTCCCTCCTGGGTACTGCCTGAGAAAAATTTCCCAAATTCCAGTCTTGGCTTACTACTGAAGGTGAAGTGAGTTAGCTATTCATCCCTCCTAAACTCAGCAACCCCTGCTTGCCTAATTCTCATATTTATTTTAAAAATCTAACCGTTAGTTTTGGGTGGAGGATTCAGAATCTTCCCAGTGCCCTGAAATGACCAGCTGTGATCTGAGTGTCAGCTATGCTGCTGAATGCAGCAGGAAAAGTGCAACATTCATAGAGAGGAGAGAGGGAACAAGGGAATATGTGTTTGCAAGCCATACCCTTGGAGAAGAAGAAAATGAAAATTACTCATTTTGTAGTATGAATTGCAGTAAAGCACACCTTAGTTCTGAATCAGAGAGTATTTGAACATCTATTTTTGAGCCTAAGACTCTTTTGAGCTACAAATGAAAAAGGGTTTTTTCCAAGGGCTTGTGGAAAAATAGATAAATTACTTCTGCACTTGCTGGTGTCTAAGCACATATAGACTCTTCCTTGACATCAACAAACACATTGTTTCTCACTGTTCAACTATAAATGTTCAAATAGCCCCATCATTGTCACTTCAGCATTTTGTAAATTGAACATGAACAACACATACAGTAACCTTTCTGACAGAAATATTGATGGGGTCTAGCTACAGAAGTCACCTTATAGCTAAACCAAGTTGGGATCGATAGAAAATCCAGGTTTTCAACTGTGTTTGTGGCAGGAGTTGCTAAGTCTGGCAGGTTGCATTTCAGCAGCACACTTGTTGGCCATGTCAGTCTTCATAAGAGCGACAGGTTTGATTAGACTCTTTGGGAGAGGCTGATTCAAAAATTCAGACAAAATAACAGCTTTCTGCCAATTTGCAATATCACATTCACAATCCATTCCAGACTCATCAAAGCTAAGGAATAAAGGACTTAACATTTTAATCCCCCCTGAGAAAATGAATTAGAAAATTATGTCTCTGAAAAGTATGATTTTTTACTTGACAAAGAAGAGTGGAGAACTACTAGTGGAACTGACTACCATGAATGTTGTGTGTCAGACCTTTCAAATCCCAGGCAATTAGCATGCAAGAGAATTCTTCAAAATTCAAGGGCAAATGAAAGGATAGAACAAATCTATGTGGTCATGTTCATATGTAAGGCAAGTCTAGTTTGTTTATACCTGTTCCTCATTTCTATACCACATTCAAAGCTGTCATTTTTAAAGATCTTCAAATGTTCCTTCTAAATCACAATTTTTACTTTTTTAAATTATTTTTTTAATTTTTTTTTTATTTCTTGGTCTTTCTTGTTTTCCTGATTCACGATGCTGTAACTGGGGGGAGCATGGGTGGAGTGGTGTTTTTCTTGCTCTGGTGACTGTGTGAGCCACACAAAGTAAATTGCCAAGAAAAAAAAAATACTCACTTAGAAGAGGTTTGAACCTTAACTTTCATCTTTTTTCCATCTCTTTAGCCTTAAAAAGTTGAGTTGAAATTCAGAACACTGCAGCTAATGAGTGAATTACAGTGGAATAGCTGCTGGAAATTGTCCAGGAGAAGCATAATCAAGAGGTGAGTAGAGAATGCTAACAATCTGAAGTTTTGTATTATATGAAATTTCTTTTAATTTGTTTTACTTTGAGGAAAAAACCAAAGATCTCAGGCTTAGATCTTTGCTACTAAATCCAGGCTTGGAATCAATAAATGGGGGATGATTGTGGCATGATTCTAAAAATATTTTATGAGGAATGTGTGGAATCTACTCTAACTTAGAGATTATATTGATCTCTAGACATTATGCCTCAGAACATAGAACAAAGTGTTGCTGCAAATCAGACAGATTTATTTTTGGTTTTCCTGCTATAATTTAAGTAATTCAGTGGGGAGTTACTCCTTTGTCAGATTCTTAGGGATTAAATGTCCTTGGGACATGACCGCTCTTTGTGAGACAGAACATCAATTCATGATTCATTTTTTCAGATTTTTCTTCATTTTAATATGGAAGAAGAATGCCTCTGAGGTATTCAGAGAATTTTCCAACTGAAAAGCAAAATTGTAACAGGATAGCAGAGCTAGAACCACTCTTCTCAGTAAATCTGGACCTTGAAACTAATTTCCACCATCAGTGATTTTGCAGCTAAGGAGTTTAGTGCTTTTAAATTACAGCAATCAAGTGGGCAGGGCATTAAGGTGGGCCTATAAAAATATTCACACTGGTCTTCCATTCAGTGCATAAAAGTAACATAGAGTGCTGTACTGAAGAGAAGATCTTACCATCACTCTTCAGACATCCTTTGTCCTGGTTAGCTTACAAACTTTTTGCAAAATGCTTTTGTCAAGTACATCGGATATACACCAGCTGTGTAAACCCAGGCTTGCCTGTAGTATATTGGGAAAAGATACAAACATAAAAATCTGAAACAATGAGCCAATCTTGTAACTGTTTTAATTAAGTAATTTGAATTTTGGGGTTTATTTATTTATTTATTTATAACTGCATGAGAACAGCATTTTTTGATTTGGCAGTCTGGAGGTAAATATACCCTTGCAATGTTTGTAGCAGAGACACTGAACCATCATGCTAATGCACAAGGGTGCAAGAGAAAAAAATTAATCTATTTTCACTTTCCAAGTGGAATGAAATGTGAAAAATAAACAAACAGCACAGATGGTAAAACAGTTTAATTTTTTAATACTCTCCGGTGTTAATAATTTCCAATATTTATAACAGCATGACAGCAACATATATTAAAATGTTATTTTATTTAAATAAAAACATATTAAGTAGATGAGCAATTCACTATTTTCAGCAAAGTCAAATCTAAAAAATATTTTTGGAACATAATCAGTTTAAATTTTGCTGCACAAATATTAAACAATATGTTCAAGTGCTGACTCTGGCAGGATCTTATTGCTACCTACTGCGGATAACATATCTGAAAACTTACAATTCCATATGTTAATTTCTTTTTCTTTATTAATTTGCTAAATAAGTGTAGACAAACAGAACTAGAATTCTCAGTAAGTCTCTTCATTGTTTTTCAGTATTCTCACAAATGGAACACAAATTTTGGAGAGAATCCCAAATGGCAGGTGCTGACACTAAGTAGAGACAGGAACAGCCTTCTTGTTAACATATTATCTACTCCTCACCTACCACTGCTCTGTTACAAAACTCATTGACAATGAAAGCTAAATGAAGTAACTGAAAACTAATTCAGTACTGTTACAAGTATTTCAGATAGCTTTCTGCAGCTTAGGAGCAAACAAGCAAAGAAATCTTCTCTATGCCTAGCCCTGTTGGATAATATCCAAGCTACTATGTTTTCTTTCCAAAGCAAATTTAAAGCATTCTTTGCAAAAGGTGGTGTCCTGGAGTGCTGAACTGGGGAAATAGAAAGACAGATGGAGGAAATCAAATTAATCAGGTACTGCTGCTTGCAAAAGGAACTGAATGAGGTGGACAAGTAGTTGATGTGACCTTAGTAGAACTATTTTGCTGTGTAACAGATCCATTAATAAATTTTGTAATGTTAAGGTGGTCTATACGTTAAAATTGATCTAAATAGTCTCATTCCAACATAATGTAATCTATTTATTTCAGAAGGTAAGAAGGAAAATATTAATTTATGCAGTGTTGCAAGTAGTTTAGGTAATGATATTTATACATAAACCTTTTCACTGTTCTTCCCTTCCTCCTGTCAGATCCCAGAGTGTGCCCATTGTTCTCATAGTCTGAAGAGCCAAAGAGCTTTTCATGCATAATATCAAAGACAGCTATGTGGGCAGTGACTCTGAATGATATTTTTTTATTTAGAGGTCCCCATGAATGTTCATTCTGTAAAGTTACTGATTGTGCTGTCAGTTCAGAGAACTTTCTTTTTTATTTTCTCCTTTAACTTGAGAATTAAATTTCAATATTAGTCTGAGGGAGCTAACATCTCACCATTCATATCCTTTTTGGAAACTGTGACCCTGTGGTAGATACCTTGTGAGTTTTGCTGGTAAATATGAAACTGTAGTATTAGCTTGCTTCTTGGCAACTGAAATAGGGTGGAGAGGGTGCCTGTACCCCCTTAGTGGGTAGGCACAAATTGCACTGCCAAGATTTTCCAAAATGGTTAGTGGCTGAAGGAGTTTTGGCTGGTGGGTGCCACAGCTGAGATAGCGTGTAATGAGCCTGATTTTTGGAAAATAGCCTTTGAAACTAGCCTTTTAAAAACAAGGCTCTAACACTCTCAGATTCCTGGCAGTGTGGCTGCCTTGTTTTCCTCCTTGGTTTTTGTAGCCTTCGCTGTGGACCATCTCTGGTGACTATCACAAAGGCCATCTATATTGAACATTTTCAGTGGTACCCGTGATATGTTCACGTCCTTTACATAGCAGCCACAAGAGGGAGATATGGAACACTCACAAAATATTAGGGTTTAGTCCTCTCACAGTTGACAGCGTTATCGATACTTTCTCTGATTTTTGCCATCCATCCACTTTTAGCATCAGGCTTATTCTTCTGGAGATCACGGCTTGCAACTGTTTATTTTTAATTAGGAGAAACCTTTAGAGGGGGTTCAGATGGAAATACTCTGTCACCCAAATCTTTACTAGAGCAGTTACAGCTGTTTAACACTTTCAGAGGACTATGCAGATATCTCAGCACAGAAAAGGGGGTTAATGGAACAACATGGGTTTTTTCCAATAAACAAATTCTAATTGATTCATAGATCGTAATCACAGGAAATTTTTTTTATTTTATTTTTTATTTTTTTAGCGACTGTGCTCTAATGGGCTATTTTTAGGGGCAGAGTAGTACGTACTGTAGAAAATTTGTACATGAGGGCAAAAGGAATAGACAATTGCTTTTGGGGACTGTGTAGATTAGTACATCATTGCATACTAACAAAGTGCTAATTGCTCCTTTTGACCACGGGCCCAGTTTACAGAGCTTTAGCACAAATGTGTCCTGTACATTAAATTACAAAACTAACACTGCATTATTTCTCTCTACAGCTTGAAAATTCTTGCAAATTCTTGCTAATTACCCAGGTTGCAAATCCTGCATTTGTTTTGTGGCAGTAATAGTAGAAGCAAACAGTATACATATATTTATATAATTTTAGGATTGTTTTCATACTATGTATAAATACATGAGTCATTTACCTCTACTCAGTATGTTAGCTAAAACAAATAGGTTTTAGAATAGCAAACAACTTTTAGAAGAGCAGACGTTTAGAATATTTGCCAATTATTTAATGATCATATAATAACTGGGAAAAAAACCCCCATGCTGAACAATCTCTCTTCTTCACTGGAATCAGACTCAGAATGGTAAATGTTTTAGTTCAGAAAAATAGTATCTCACCTCTCTGCACCTTTTCTAGAAGTCCAGAATTATTTGCTCACAGAGTCTTTCCACCCCTCAAACAGGGTAGATAGAAGCATTGCAATGAGACATATGCAGAGTCAATAGGAGACCTCACTTGCTTGCAAAGGCATAAATCTACAGGTGTCACTCCTATTCTGATGCACATCATTTAAGCATTTTATGTATCAGCTATTGAATTTGTTTTCCTGGTAGCAGGGAAATTTGAAAATTGGACTTCTTTCACATATCTCTTTTGGTCCCTCTTGTCTTTTCACACAAGAGTTCTTATAGGTCTGACACTCTTTACATAAGCAGCCTGGCACTAAGTGAATTTAATATCTACTGTAATTTAATTCTAGCTCTCCAGATTCCTCATTTTGGATCTTAAGAATTGAATACTAGAGATGGAACCTGAGACTTCGGTCATGTGCTGTAGTATTTGAGTTTGGAGCCTGTATCAAAGTATTTTACTAAGGAAAAGGTATTTGGTAAGGGAAAAGATACTATAGGGAATAATCCAGTTTTGTGTAAAGAACAGACTAAAGTATTTCATAGGTTTTCTTTTCACACATTGTTAGAACAATATGAATACTGATTAACACAAATTCTACTCTCTAGTCTATTTTTATAAAAAACAAGATGATTAAAAAAAAAAAAAAGACAATGTATAAAAAGTAGTAACTGAAAAGAACAGGCGTGTGTCACCATAAGGGCACTCTGTGTCACAAAGCGAGTATGCCTTAGTTCCAGCCAAAACAACCACCCACTCAAAGTACTGAGGGGTAGGCATGCTGTTATGACCCAGATTCAAATGGTGAGAGTAGGAGTGAGAAAATGAAAGTGTTAATAATAGTTCAAGCACAGAGCTAATGGGAGGAGAATTTCTGGGATTCTCCTTTCGCTCCTATTCTCTCTCAAAAAGAAACTACAGACTTCCCTCGGGGAGCGGGGGGGAAGAAAGAAAAGAAAAAGAAAGAAAAAAAATAGTCTCTTTGGCTCATGAACAAATGTTTTGACTGAGTGATTTGTGGCAGAACTGTGCACCTGTCCTGGCTGGAAATATGTGTGAGTACTGAAGAGGAATAGATGAATTGAGAAATACAAAATATCTGAGGACTTGAAACTTCGACTAGTGCTGAAACATTTTTTTAAAATGGGAAAAGATTTGTCATTTAACATATTGACATACTTCTTTGTTTTGCTGCAGCTGACATAAGTTTGAAAGACAATAAATCTGTCGCAGCCATCAACACCAAACCAGCAGCCTACCCCACCAAATAGCTTGCACAATACCATTTTGGAAAGGATGGAACATATGCTTACCATATTGATACAAAAACTCCTTTTTCTTACTTCTTGTTGTGCCTAATTCAGTTCATTCTTATGAGAACAAACATTTTTATGTTGCTGAATTTATGTTGTGTATTTTATATTTTACCAAACTATTAGGAGGCCCTCCAACTCAAATAGACTCGGTATCATATTAGCACTGAATGTGATTTAAGAAAAATTAACATTAAAAAATTCAATTGTTTTACAGTAGTTGCTTTTTCAGTTTTTAGTTAAGTTTAATAATTGAGAAATCAAAGCTGTATCAGACCCTATCAGTCAACCCATTTTCACACAGTAAGTGTAGGACAGTAAAGATAATCTTCTTATTATTCTCCCTTTAGCTTGTTCAAACTTAAGTGGGTTATGGGGCTACCACTACTTTTGTTCTGTTGATGTTTTCTTCCATTGACGTACACATCTCTTTGGTTGGAAAGAATGAGAATCATAAAGTCATAGAATTACTTAGGTTGGAAAAGATCATGAAGTTCAACCACCAACCCAGCACTGCCAAGTCCACCACTAAACCACGTCCCCAAGTGCCATATCTACATACCTTTCAAATACCCCCAGGTATTAAATACCACCATTTCCTGGGCAGCCTGTTCCAATGCTTGACAAACCTTTCAGTGAAGAAATTTTTCCTAATATCCAATCTAAACTTCCTCTGCTACAACTTGGGGACATTTCCTCTTGTCCTATCACTTGTTACCTGGGAGAAGAGACCGACTCCCACCTGGCTACAGCCTCCTTTCAGACAGCTGTAGAGAGCGATAGGAACCTGAGCCTCCTTTTCTCTGGGCTGAACACCCCCAGCTCCCTCAGCTGCTCCTTATGGGAGGAGCTTCAGAACCAGCTCTGTTGCCCTTCTCTGGACAGGCTCCAGCCCCTCAGTGTCTTTCTTGCAGTGAGGAGCCCAAAACTGAACACAGGATTTGAGATGTGTCCTCACCAGTGCCGAGTGCAGGGGGACAATCCCTGCCCTGGTCCTGCTGCCACACCATTGCTGATACAGGCCAGGATTCCATGGGCCTGCTTGGCCACCTGAGCTCACACTGGCTCATGTTCAGCTGGATGTCAAACAGCACCCCCAGGTCCTTTTCCACCAGGCATATTTCCAGCTGCTCTTTCCAAAGCCTGCTGTGTTCAGTGGGGTTCTTGTGATCCAAGTGCAGGTCCCAGCACTTCACCTTATCAAACCTCATACATTGGCCTTGGCCTATCATTCCAGCCTGTCCAGATCCCTCTCTAGAGTGTCCTTACCCTCCAGCAGATCACCACTCCTGCCCAACTTAGTGTCATCTGCAAACTAACTGAGGGTGCACTTGATCCTCTCATCCAGATCATTGATAAAGCAATTAAACAGGCCTGGCTCCAACACTGATCCCTGGGGAACACCACTTGTGACCAGCTGCCACCTGGATACAGCTCCATCCACCACCTTTCTCTGGGCCTGGCCATCCAGACATTTTTTTTCCAGCAAAGCATGCACTGGTCCAAGCCACGGGCAGCCAACTTCTCCAAGAGAATGCTGTGGTAAACAGTGTCAAAGGCATTACTAAAGTCCATGTAGACAACATCCTGGACAACAGTTTTTCGCTCTGCCATTAGATGGGTCACCATGTCACATAAAGAGATCAGGTTGGTCAAGCAGGACCTGCCTTTCATACATGCATCCTGACTGGGCCTGATCTCCTGGTTATCCTGTATATATGATGGCTGTGTCATGAACCAATGATATTCCCTATCACTGAGGTCAGGCTGACAGGCCTGTAGTTCCCCATATCCCTCATCCAGAACATCTTGTAGATGGGCCTTGCATTTGCTAAGTTCCAGTCAACCAGGACATCCCTAGTTAGCCAGGACTGCTGGGAAAAGAGTGGCTTGATGAGCATTTCCACCAGCTCGCTTAGTATCCTTGGATGGATCCAATCCGGCCCCATAACTTGTGTTTGTCTAAGTAGTGTGGCAGGTCACTAACCATTTCCCTTTGGATTATGAGGGCTTCATTCTGCTCCCCATCCCCATCTTCCAGCTCAGGGGGCTGGGTACCACGGGAATAGCTGGTTTTACTATTAAAAATGGAGAAAAATAAGACATTAAGTATGTCAATTTTTTCCTCATCCTTTGTTACTGTGTTCCCCCCCACATCCACTAAAGAATGGAGATTCTCCTTAGCTCTCCTTTTTTTTCTGACATTTTTTTGGAAACATGTTTTATGTCTTTTGTGGCAGTAGCCAGATCAAGTTCTAGTTAGGCTTTGAGCCTTCTGATTTTTAACTTGCATAACCTCACAACATACTTGTAGTCCTCCTGAGTTGTCTTCTCCTTCTTCCTAAAGTCATAAGCTCTCCTCTTCTCTCCTAAATACCAGTTCTTTGTTCAGCCAGGCCAGTTCTTCTCCCCTGCTGGCTCATCTTTGGGCACAGAACAACCTCCTCCTGTACCTTTAGGATTTCGTTCATGAAGAATATCCAGCTTTCCTGGACTCTTTTGTCCCTCAGGACTGCCTCCTAAGGGGCTCTGTAAACCAGGCTCCTAAACAAGCCACAGTCTGCTCCCTGGAAGTCCAAGTTAGCAGTATTGCTGACCCCCTTCCTAACTTCTCAGAGAATTGAAAATCACCATTTTGTGATCTCTATGCTCCAACCATCATGCCACCAAAAGTCCTTCTCTGTTCACAAAACAAGAAATGTCAGTATGTGGCTCGTTGTTTGCAATATTTAGAATTACTTCAATACATATGACTTTTCTGTAAAATGCAGATGATTTATTTACATTATCAGTAGTGCTTGCAGAGACATTCCCTTAAGATAGAGCATAAATTAATTAGAAATGGGGCTCAGGGACGACTCATTAGCCTGTTTTCCTCTAAAGCTTTTCGGTGTTTACCGGAGAGGGCGATGGGAGGTTGAGGAGGAGGAGGAGCAAATAATCCCCTTTTTTGATGCCTCTTGTGAAGGCTTTTTCTCCCACTGACTGAGCGCAGATATTGAAAGTCTGTTCTATCTCCCAAAAGTCTGATGTCAACATCAGATGTCATCCACAGCAACAGCAGCAGCAGCCGCTGTGACAGCAAAAGGCAAACAGTGGAAGACGTAGCCAAAATGTTGAAGTCCCTGCTTCCCTCCTCAGGGCTAACAAGGCGCGCAGAGACTTATATTCTGAACTTGGGACACAGCTGTTAAAAAGCACTTTAGTTTTCCAACCTGTGTGTCTGGAAAACTTTGTGATTGCAAGTGGTTTGGACAAGTCTGGCTTTTGAAGCAAAGCAAAAATTGAATTCTATAAGTTTGAAAGTGTAACGGCTGAGTAAGAATGGCAGAATTTCACACCTCTTAGTTCAGATTTTCAAAAGAGGCAAAATGATCTTCCTGGTATTTTAACTCAGCTTTGTATAAAATAAAATAAAGTAAAGTAAAATAAAATAAAATAAAATAAAATAAAATAAAATAATATAAAATAATAANATAAAATAACTATATAGATGGAATTCAATGAGCCTCATAACACACCCCAGAAACCATAAAAAATTGCAGCTGCGTAGAAATTTTCATTTGAAGGGGCAGTTTGAAAATGGTTCAGTTCATGTAAAGGCTATTTTTTAGTCTCATCACACTTCCTGGTACAATGGAACTGTTAGTAATATATAGCAGTATTGGAAAACACTTTGAAATGACCCTTATCCAAGGACTGGAGTGAGTTGCCTTACAGTAGGTTGTCATGCTGTTTCTTTTTCTTCTTTTTTTTTCAACTGCCATCTGTGCTCCAGAATTTAGGTTTTCATTAAAGCAAAAATCAGCTGTAAGGATTTCAGTCTCATTCACATTAAAACGCCTTGGAACAACTGAGAACTTGATCACATAGTTACAAAGAAAACCCCCCTAATTCCATCCCCTTCTTTTCCTGTTTATATGTGACCCTCATCAGTTTAAAATCTGGCAGTGCTAAAACTGTGTGGAGTCTTCAGGAGGTAGAACCATAAACCAGATACCAAGCATTGTAATGAAGCTCTTTTACTCTTCTGCAAGCTTGCAGTTGTATCTCTGAGAAATCAGAAATGCCCCATTAATCTCATTGCAGTATCAGCCTGAAGATCTAATGCCATTAACTTAACTGTCAACTTCATTAACCATTTCATTGTTTATTGAAGCGTATGGCATTATGTGTAGAGAGAATAGCACAGGTTGCTTTATGCAGTAAACATTAGTAGCTGGAGAGATAAATTACCATCAGTCTGAATGCTAATTAAGGCAAAATTTAAAATTTCCTGTGATAACTCTAAAAGTGTCTTTATTTTAAATAGGTTGGGTTTGTGAGTGGGCTTTTAGGAACAGTACTGCATTTTTCCCATCCTTGTGTTTGTATAATTTTGAACTGTAAAGAACTCAAGTGCAAAAAAACCCAAAACCTTACTAGTAATTAATATTACACTGATAGCATTATCCAAAATGCTGCAGAAACTTGTTAGTGGATCAGATGTTGATTTTGTACTTCACATCAGAGGCCACCTGATTGTGCTGGTATCAGCAGATCTCCAACTTGTCTTGGTGCTCAGAAAGTGATGGCATCGTGAATTGTTACAAGAACAACCGTAGATTGAAAAACAATCAGTGAAGTAAATTGCCATCTCTTTTCAATGTTGGTATTTTGGGGGGGGGAATGGGGGTGGAGTTTAACATAATTCAATCTATGTTGTTTGCATTTTGTTTGTTGATGTTGGTTTCCCATACAAAAACTGAAAGTCTTTTTATTATTCTGAAAGTTTGCATCATGAAATTTATTTCATCTTTTCTGAATAGCACTCATTTGGCTCTCTCAAATATGTCCTTTCTGAATTTTTGAGATTTGGGGAGGCAGGAGGGAAGGGCTCTATTCAAAATACTAATCATACATGATCTGACTTAAATTGTAAAAACTGACACTTATGGAGCCCAACTAATATTTGCACAGCCCTTGGAAGGTATATGGTGCAGTATAATTGCTGAGTGCAACATAATTGTTAATTATTTGGCTTCAGGCAACATAAAAATAGCAGTGTGCTCACACTTTTTGTCTGTAGGAGACACCAGAAATTGCAAGATTAAAAAAATACTGTATTGTGTAGGCCAGTTAACAAGAACAAAAAAGGTGTGGGGGAGAAATCCTGGGATTCTGAAACACGACTCTGCTAAAGCAGTGTTTTATGGCAAATTTGTGCAATACTTCAAGGTAAAATGTTCATCAGTAAACTTCATATTGCCTTGCAAATAGGTAGTAGCAGTCCTACTGGCATTAGTTAAAGTGAAAGAATGCAAGGCAGGTTGATGGGTAGAAAACTGTTCAGAATATTGGTTTTCCTTTACTAATGCAACTCAGAATGTTGCAACACTGGTAAAAGGAAAAACTGCTTTGAGAGCAGAAGCATCAGTGCCTTGACTAAGAGGTGGTGCAAGTCATTCATTTTCCAAGTAAATCCCTTAGAAACTGGTGTAATTGGTGAATAATAATTTACTGAATTGGTCTCTTTAGAGTTGTCAGTGGAACAGGGTGGGAAATTGTGGTGCCAGCCACATGCTGCAGATGCAGTTCTTTGTGAGGCTGAGTCTAACTTCTTGCCAAATGAAGACTAGAGAGGTGACAGAGGCTTAAAGCTCCTGAATCTCCTTGCTAACCTGTGACAGAGATGTTCTGGAGTGAAATGCTGATTCATTTAAGTCAGTGCCAAAGCACCAGCTGACTTCAGTGGGAGCTGGGTTTCATCCATTTTTTTTGCCCTTAGTAGAGGAGACACCATGGCATCTTTGTGAGAATCACACTTAGTTGTGGCGGGGCAACTTCTGAGCAACATGGAGCTGTGCTTTTTACCTGGGATCAATACCTATCTTGTGTGGACTCCGTGTGTTGTCTTTCAGTTTCCCTGCTATGCAGCTGTAACAGAGCTCACCTGCACTGACAGAATCAGAGCTTGCTCTCCCGCGGGTCTCCTGTGTGGATTCTGATCCACAGAAATGGAAGGATTTTGCAGACCATACTCGGTGTTGTGCCACAGGAAATTATTGCAGGTTCTGTTTGCTGTGGACATGGACACACCCAGAATTTTGCTACCATAGTTGCTCTGGCCTCCAAAGGGTTTTTTAACTTTCAGCCCATGAGTATCTGCTGGGCAGAAAGAGATGATATGAAATGATGCCCAGAAAAGATTTGTTTCCTCATCTACACACACCAGTGCAAAATGAAATACTGAAGAAAAGCTATTTTCATATAGCTGTTATTATTGAGAGAGGATATGGTTTCATACTATAAAATCCCTATGGATTTGTCAGGCCTGATAGTAGTTTGGTTTATGTCACACAGAACACTGTGCACCAGTAAAAAACAAACAACTTGGTACTTTGAAAGGAATGATACGTATTACTTATTTGTGGGTTTCATGTTGGAGATGTTATTTTTTTATATTGGGGGTAGTTTCGTATGCAAAACTTCACCTGCACCATATGACTCAGACCTAATACAACAACCCCAGTGAGAAAGCTGCTTTGTAAATGACGACCTGCCAGAGACATTGATTCAAAGCAGTTTGAATACATCTCATGTGACTCAGGATTTCATTCACTGTGTCTCTGCTGAGTCTAGCATATGTGCAATATAAAAACGTTATTTTGCAAAGCCTTTATATATCTGAGAGATATTTAGCAGCACACTTACAGATCTGGTGGAAATCTCTTCATCTAGTTACTTTTGTTATCTTGTAGCTTGTCCCACTTCAAAGATTAACACAAATCTAACAAAATGCATATGCTCAGTTGTTAATATGTAATTTTACATTAGATCTGGTCAATCGTATGCCTTTTGAGGAAGCTTCATGGGGATCTTTCTCTTAGGCACAGCTACTCTCAACTGGTTTGTGTCATAGCCTTGCAGATTGTTGCATTTATAGAAGGAACCAAAGGGGCAAGTAGCTAGAACACTGCATTGATGATGGGTTTAGTGAAGTAGGATATTCAGGGAAGTTTTTGATCTTTTTCCACTCTTTTTCTAATGTACAGTGGGACTTAGAATATTTAACTCTTACTGTAGAGATACTTACGGTTCAAAAAAACTCCCTCAAATTTAGCTGTCTTTTATATGCAAAATGCTTAAATGTAAGTGGATTCACAGTTGGATCAGATCAAATAGCTATAGATCTTTAAATAGTGCTGAAGTCAAATATGGCCTATATGCCACCTACTAGCTAAGACAGATCAGCAGACATGAAACAAAAATGACTGATTGACCCATCTCATGTTAAAGGAATTAGAATTTAAGTGATGACTTAACAAGGAAACGAACAAAAGTAAACTTAGTTTTAATTGTCCTGATACAGAAAGGCTGTGGAGAATTATTTGAGAGAAAAAACTAAGAGCTGCAAGTACAGACATTATTTTAAATTCCTTTGAAAATAAAAAGCAGAGATTATCAAACTCCTATCACAGATTTGGAATATACAAATCAATTCCAGAAGAGATACTGCATTTTCAGAGACAAGGGTTTCTAGGTAGTGATTAGAAAATTCTATGGGTTCACTCTAGGTTTAAGTGGAAGAACTAATTCTCCAAGTGGACCAAATGTATCAGCCAGATCAATACAGCAACGGCAATGGGTATTTTAAATGCTAGTAGCAAAAGCTGACTACTATGAGAGGCAAAATGTGTTAAAAATATTTAACATAGTAGAACAGTTCAAAAGTCTTATTTAAATCATAAAGTGTAAGTACTTCTCTATATAATCAAGTATATAGGTACAGAAGTAGACTCCACTGGGTATGTCAGTTCACTTATTGCTTAAAACATGAAGTTTAAGTAAGTTATTGCGGAAGAAATAGAAGTCCTATTTCTATGTTGACAATTTTTGGTTCATTCCTACTGAATTCCCTTGGGGTGTGATTGATATAATCTCAGCCACTGGGAAGCAATACCAGCAGTGGCACAGTTCTAAGACAACTGAATTATAAGGCAAGAAAAAAAGAAATGCTAGCTGGACAAATACAAAAAGTATAATTCTGTCAGGTTATTAGTCTTTACATTTCTGTTACAAATGCAAGTATAAAGTCTATTGTTTCTAACTCCTGACTATACTAAAATACTGCTCCCATACAAAAATATTGAGATGCCTCTCTGCTATATTGATGGTATTTTCATTTAATTTTGTTCATATTTAACATGCAGATGCATAATTCTGTGTTCCAACTTTGATCACAAAGTACGCTCATCTAGCAGTTAGTTGTCCAGGCCATGTTGCCTTACCTGATTTACAAGAATGTTGCAGAAAACAGTGGCAGAACATAAGTGACATTTAATTATAGCGTGGGTACTGCTTCTATCCTTGTTTGGTGCTTGTCATAGATGAAAATCAGCTTTGAGGAGTGAAGTAAAGAGGGAGTGGGAAGAATTTTCTTGTAAATTGGTTCCTTGAATTGGCTTACCACACAGCAGAAAATAGTAAAAATAACAGTGCTAACACTAGGCAGGTGGACAGATGTGTGGGACAAAGTATGCCTGCCCTGTCCATTGACTGCATACACATATATAGAGTCAAAATTATTATCATCTGTTCTTTCTGCCAGTGCAAGCCAGCATTCTGGTTAGTTATTTCCAGCCTTTTAGGATCCCTTGTATCATCAAGGTTAAAAAAAATAATTGCTAATGGATTTAAATTACTTTATCAGTTTCCTTATGAGCTCCAGGCCATAGTGAATTTCACCAGGTATATGTAATTTAGTAACCTCTAACTTATCAAAGTAACCTCTGACTTGTTCTCTTCCTTTCCTAGCCTGAGTTCTTGCTTTACGTCACTGCGTTAGCCCTCTGGTCATTGCCAACCTCCTGAGGCTGCAGCTTCATGTTTGTTGGCTAAATAGTATTCCTCTCCCAGTGGCTCTGGTGTTTGTCATAGGACATCACCCTCCAAGTTGTACTGGTGCAAGTGGTTGTGAGTCAGTTTTGTGGATTTAATCAGGGAGTTGATCCAAGTTGAAAAAGTCATGTTTTATTAATTGTTTTATTTTAACCCAAATCCCTGAGGGGAGAGCATGCCAGTGACAGCAAGCCAGGGGTTGGGAATACCTTAAGCCGCTGACCACTTTCTATTGTGAAAACAAGCCCCTGCAAAGACTTCAGCAAAACAGCATTAGATTTACATGATTACAGCTGAGATTAAAATCTGGCCTTGATGTATCCAACCATCTGTTTCCATCACAAGAAAAGAGACTCAGCAGGAATATTTGCAGTTTTGAGAACAGAATTCTGGTTTCATTCCTGTAGTTATATATCACAAATAACTCTATAGCTGGTGTTAGAGTTATTTTCTTGTTTCTTCCAGCATATATTATTTGGGAACCTATTCTCCAGAGAATTACAGAATGTAAGTGCTTTGGGAGAGTCCTCAGTTTTAGTTTCTCCAGCTTTACACCAACATAACTTCAGTGGACAGCTCTGGATTCATACCAATCTATCTAAGAATATGGCCTTTTTTAAAGTAGTATGAAATGTATATAATTTTGTCTCAACAGCTTTGGAGAAGTGTACTTCACTGCTATCTTCATAGTCCTAATTAAATGTGACATTTTTTCACTCCTTGAATTTTGCCGATCTCTGAAGTGACCTGCATGGATAATGTATTAAATCTATGAAGGAAAAAACACACAGATGACTGTACTTTTATTTTCCGCAAATCCATTTAAAAACATATAAAATAGAATTGAAATACATACAGTGAGATTAATTTCAATCAAATTTATCAACCCTTGGGGATATCATCTTGCTGACCATTGTTTGTTTGCAGTTACAGAAGAAGTTTTACTCTCAAAAACATGGATAAACATTTTGACTTAGTTGCTACATTTTCTGTTCTTTTTTATCTGTTCCTACTACTTATGTCTGGTCCACAGTGTCACCCACTGATTAATGTCACCACCAGTATGATGAAGTACACACTTCAGTTTCCTGATAAGAATTAAAAGAACTGGAAACCAGTGTTTATAACACATGATGGAGGAAAATTTTACTTCTCTGTTGACTTAATAGCTAAAAGAATATAGCAAAAGATCAGGGACAAAATTTTGTATTCCTTTTTATGCATCTGTGGAGTCATGTTTACATTAAAGGTGAGGCACAGTTTGGAATGGCTTGGCAAAGTTTTGTCTTTTTGTCTGATTTGCATACCTCTTCGAATTTGCACATAGAATATATTTTTTCCGTATATATTTCTTTTAATAGTGTCTTCTTTTTTGCCGCATCATTCCTCCTTACCTCATACCACAGTCCTGGTTTTGTCTCCATTTTCATCTTGTATCTTCCTCCTGCTGTGGAGTAGATTTGCATATAAAATAATTCATAAATATATCAGAGAAAGAACACCACTTTTTTGCCAGTCTCTGCTCTGGAAGCCAAATACTGGGAATATTTACAGATGTTCCTCTCTTTACATCTTCTCCTCCTGCATCATCAATTTTTACCACCTTCTTCTTCACACAGGAACCAGCTGTCTTCCTTGCAGGCTTAGCTTCAGTCTCTCTGCTTCTGCAACTTCAGCATCCTTCTCAAGGCTGAGAATTTACAGGCCTGATTCTCCTACTCAATTTCCTAAAAGGCACCACCACCAGAGCTGGCTTCTTCCTTTTTTATAGACCAAGGCAGACTCTACACTGAATCCCTGCATGTCTCTCAAGGAGAGACTAAAATGAGACTGCATGTCTCTCAAGGAGATACTGCCTGGATTTCATTCTGAAGGAGGAAACTTCACACGGATACACATGTAACATGACAGAGTGCTGAAAGAAGATACCACTTGTTAATCTGTTAATCCACAGACAATTTGGTTATTTTTTTTTTCTCTAATACATCCTAGTACATTGTAAAGCACTGCTGTTTTCAGGGTCTTTTTTTTTTTTTTTCCAGAATTTGTTGTGAGTCATGATTGTAATTGTTGCAGGTCATCTCTACAATCCAACGAATGTAAGAATTACAAGTATTATATTTGGTATTCATCAGAATATGTGATGTGTACACATTTTACCCATGTGTTATAGTTCTTTTTTTAATGGCTTCAGGGAATTTCTCAGTAGATGTGTGTGGGTTAATGGGAAAGTTTTGGTATTTAAGTTATGAGTGTCTAAGTGGTATATAGAAATGTTGATATGGCATTAGGATCCTTAATTATGAGTCAAGAGTGTGCTGATGAAGGCTAGCCCCTTGCTGCATTAGTAAAACAGGTCAGCAGGCTGAGGGAAATGACTGTCCCCTACTACTTGCTACCTTTAAAATCCCTTGTGGATGGCAGTTTCCATTTTGAGGCATTGGGTACAAGAAAAATATGGACATATTGGGGGTTTATACTTTGTTATAGTATCCATGTTACCCATGTATATGGGGGATCTTGCCAGTGCATATAAAAACCTGAAAGGAAGGTGCAGAGAGAACAGGCTCTTTCCAGGGATTTCCCTGTGACAGCACAAGAGGCAATGGATATCCACAGAAACACAGGAAGGTCCCTTTGAACATACAGAATAATTTTTTCACTGAGAGGGGGACTGGGTTCTGCTTCTCAGAGAGACTGTGGTGTCTTCCATTCTTGAAGATATTCAAGAGGCATCTGGCCACAGGCCTGGGAAACTAAACAGGTTATTGTTACCATTCAGGACAGTGCAAGCAACGACACTTGAACGCCAGTCTTCTTGGAGGGCATATTGCAACTTTATTGAAAGACAGACCCTTCTTATACCATGCTTTGCTACAAGGAACAGGATTGGTAGTTCAGAACACCACTTTCTTGTAAACATCTCTACCAGTAAACAAGTTGAAAAAACAGCAGGTGTTAGGAGGAAGCTATCTATAAAGGATTGTTTTGGGCTCCTCCTTAAAAGTTCCCAGGCCAGAATGAGAGTGTTGTATGTTCAGCTTTCTCACAGAAACTCAAGCAACTCTCTGGAGCCTGAGAATCCTTTTTCTGACCACTGTCAGTTCCCAAAGCAGGTGGCTCTGCTTGAGTAGTGGACAAGGTGCCTTCAGATGTCACTTCCTAACTCAGCCATGATGGATTCTGTGATATGCAGGAGCAAATCTATTGAAGAGTCAGAAAGATGATTAGAGAAGCCTCTGTTGTAGAAGGCTGTTGAAAAGAACATAGTGAGGATGAAGGAACAGTGGAAATGGGGCTCAGAGGGGCTCAGACCAATCGATTATGCTCCATCCTTGGTGACATTCAGAACATAATTCATCAAAGCCCTGAGAAACTTGGTCCAACTTACAAGTCAGGTCTCAGTGTTGATCTTTTAGGAAACCTTTAGGTTGGCCTTTCAGAAACCTAAATTATTCTGGTTGATTCTGATTGATTTTGTGTAGAATTTAAGCAAGACTTCCTGCTTTTTGCAGTAAGTTCTTAAGAATGCAGAGATTTTTAAAGCAAGATACAACATCAAACTCAAGCTGCTGGCAAAGATTGGTAGTATGAATATACTTTGACATCTCTGTTATTATTATTACTTTGCATGGCATTTGTGGAGCAAGAACCGCAGATATTGAATGTACTACATTGGCATATGTGATATGGACAATATCCATTTATAAGTTGTTTCACAGAGTTGTCCCCTGGAGATGTGACTACAGGAAGCTGGGCTATAGGATATGCCATACAACATGCTCTTTTGGCTAAGTGTTAATACTTTAAAGACATGACATGAACACAACTTTCAGGAGAAAACTTGGACACTTCTGCAAAAAAAAGATTATGATAAAAAGATCCACGCCCTCTTGCCATTTCAGCTGCTCCTTTTCTACTCTGGCTTATACCCACTCTTTAATAATACATGTGGAGGCAGCAAGCTTCCCTGTAAAAGAATTAGCTTTGGTGGACAGAAAGAAGCAGTCTTTGCACTGCTTCTACTCATAAGCCTTGGCACAAAACTCAAGGCAGGATTGATTGAATCAATACTTTCTCATAAGCCTTTGTTACCTCTGGTAGCTAACTATCCAGAAGCCAAGGAGGGGAAAAGTAGGTGCTGAGAAGGTAGTGAAAGTTTTCTCAGGATAAGATCTGGAGACAAGTAGTCATGTCGAATTTGCAACAACCAGTAAACTCAGGGCACCTTGAGTCTGCTGAATTGATACAAGGCTACTTGAACATGCTGGCATTAACAGTGGGTTGTAAGTTGGACCATGTCCTGGGAGACATTGGCATCTGGATGCAAAGAATACAGGATTGTATGCCCACCTCATGAAACAGAAGGACTCTCTGAATTACTACCTGGAAGCCATCGATGCTTCAGCATGGTACCTAGCTTCCAAGTATACAGTGGAGTTGTTGTCCCTACTATTGCTCTGACTGCTAACTGTGAGTGAAAGCATGAGTAAGGGAATGTGTAACATAAATAGCGATCTTCTATCAATAGTAGCAGCTTAGTGATCAGAGAAATATCTTGCATCTCCCCCACTCAAACCCCTATCAGTGAAAAGGGAATTTACAACACTTCTAGAACAAATTAGAAATATGGTGAGACAGAGACGGGTTCCGTGCTGCTGTTTCCTTGCCTTTTATTTCCAGTTAAAAATAGGTGGTACCTTAGTTTCAGATGGGATGGAGTTAATTTTCTTCCCGGTAGCTGGTACACTGTTGTGTTTTGGATTTAGTATGAGAATAATTGACATCACACTGATGTTTTAGTTGTTGATAAGCAATATTTACCCTAGTTCAAGGGCTTTTCCTTGCTCTGTCTGCACAACAAACTGAGAAGGAGAATAGCAAAGACAGCTGACCTGCCCTGGACAAAGGGATATTCCATAATACAGGACACCATTCCCAGTATATAAACTGTGGGGAGATAGCCAAGGGGTGCCAGTTTCTGCTTGGGGACAAGCTGGGCATTGATCAGTGGATGGTGAGCAGTTGTAGTGTGCAGAACTTGTTTTTCTTGTGGTTTATTCCTCTTTTTCCCCCTTTTCTTCATTATTATCATTGTTGTACTTGCTATTATATTTTACTTTATGTCATTATTAAACTGTTCTTAACCCATGGGTTTTTCCACTGAGGTGGGGCTTGTGAGTGAACAACTGCATAGCACTTAGTTACCAGCTGGGGTTAAAACCACAACAGTGGCAACAGATCAAGTAACAAGGTTTTGAAATAAAGTCATTCAACAGGCAGCTGCAATGTCAATATAGACTATATACAGTACTAATCATTTTTGGTCCAGTAATTACTGATAGCAGTGTCCAGAGTAAATCAGGTCTAGAGTTGTATTGTCCTACCTTGAGCTGTGGCTGATACTAGATATGTCAAAGAAACTGCAAGAAGTCTGGTAGTATATTGCCAGGGAGGTGATTGACTGTGTAGAAGGGTGTGCTTTCAAAAGCTGTAATTGCTGGTTGTTGAAATTATCTGTTGTGTAATATTTAACATTATAATTATAATTATATATCATTTTGCTTTGTGTGAAAGATTTTCCTATTGCCACTCTGAAATTGACACTTAATTTCTATTTCAGTGGATGCTCCCTTGTTCTTGTACTGAGAACGTGTTATTTGTTACTGTGATTCTTTTTGGTGCTCCCATGTAATTGCCTTCTGTCTAAGGCAAACATAGGAGAGTCTGTCAGTGTGTTTCTACTATTTTTTTATCTCAGTTAATTCTTCTATCACCTTTTTGATCGGGGTAATTAAAATTGTGCAGTGTTCCGGATGACAAGAGATTTTTTAGTTAACTAAATTGCAATACATAGACATACATAATTTTATTTCTGTTCTATTACCATTGTATTTTATGCATAGCCCACTATCTGCTTGGTTTTTCCACTACTGTTTCTTCATGAATAATGGTCTTTTTTGATCTGGTACAGTGTTTCTGAGTCTTTTTCTGAGGTGCAGTCAGTTTAGAACCCAGTAAAGTGAGCAGTTCCAGTGATTTCCTTTAAAGTGTTCCAAAGAGACTTGCCATCGTTTGGTTTCATCTGCCATCATGTTTTCTATTCACTCAACTTGCTTAAGACATTCAAAGTTTTTCACAGTTTCTCTGGTCTGCATCTACTTGAATAGTTTTGGAATGTCAGCAAAACACTTTCCAGATAGTTGATAAACAGCAGATGCCCTGGGATGGAACCTTGTGGTGCACCACAGATAACCTCATGTCATAGCAACCATTTTTTATTTCTTTTTGTTTCTTATTACTTCACCATTTTTGATCTGTGCAACTCTTTGTCTCCTCTGCCTTCTCCACTTTGCCCACTTAGCTTCTGTAGCTGCTCTTTACCAAGTTTAGACAAAGAACCAGAAATCTTCAATAATTTATGGTAGTCCTCTCTTTTACCTGCTATACTACTGACTCATTTAAAGAAATTTTACAAACTAGCTTCTTTGCAGAGCCCACAATCTATAGATCTCATTTTATTCTAAGTAAAGGCACCAATGCAAATAATTTGCCAGTTATTGAAAGCGAAGTATTGGTCTGGAAGTCATTGGATGATTGCCCACTCTTTCATCTAACTGTTTGTGCAACACTGACTGTCCCTCAGCCCTCAAGTATGGCAGTCAATCCTGCTCTCCCACTCAGGACAGTAAAAACTTGTGTGTATAAATATCCTGTCTTTCAGTACTGAATGTTTGCGTAAGCACATGGTACTATCACATTTAATGCAGTGAACACAACTGACCTCTGAGAGATTGGGATATGCTGGTGTGATTGCATGTGTTAGCACTCACCTTTTACTCTCTTGATTTGAATCTCACAGTTTACTCCCTTTCTTCCCGTATTATCTTCATAACAACTTCATGCTTTTCCAAACTACCTGTACAAATGGTAACATGTCTTAAGTTATGACAGGCAGGAATTTACACACGCTGATTTGCAGTTGGGTCCAATACATTCAGCCAGTTTTTTCACCAAAATTCTTAATCCTGAACAAATCTATCTGTGCTCCGCTTCCTACTCTCTGCTTTTTCTGAAGCCCCTGTTGCCAGCTTGTCTCTTGCAGCTTGTCAGTGTTTGCTTCTCTAGTGCAGATAACGTAATGTCCAGTCTCTCCTGACTACGGGGACGGAGACAAATCTGTCTGTAAGGGAGCCTTATGTACTGTATACCAACCAGGCTGTATTAACTTCATTGCTTTTAGATTAGTCTATAGCACCAGATGGCCTTCTGTCTTTTTGGCACTCTCACAAAATGGCCAGTCTTACTCTGCTGCTCCTGGGATGTGAGTATTTGCACATGGGAGATGATGACTGCATTCAGAAGTCTTCCCTTCTCTGCTAGATTGTTTTGGATTTAGAGTAGAGACTCCTGGGTGCTCAGGTAGCATATCCTGGCCCAGTCTGCCCCTTTTAGATTAAAAAAATGTGCTTCTTATTACAGTGGAAGAATCTGACTTTTCCACTACATCTGGAAGCAAGTGCGAAGAGGTTTCTCTTCTCTCTGGACACATACCTAGATATACTGGAGCTCAGAATGAGCAAAGGTATTGGGAATGTGCAGTTAGCAAAACAAGGAGTAAGACTAGGAAGCATTTGTTGCAGACTGCTGGGGATCATTGAGCTTTGTGTGATTTGATTTGATGGTTAATTATGAACAGAGACAAATCTGCTGTTGAAAAGTGATTCTGGAATAAGTAGATTCATCTTCCTGGAGATCCTGTTGGAAGGCCACTCCTATGACAGCTCCCACTCTAATTGCAACTTCTGTCTAGGAACATAGAAGCATAGCTCATGACATTGTCCCCTATTGCTGTCCAGCTGCAGCAGCAGCAGCTCTTTGCTTTATAGCTGTTAGCAGTTACAGCAGCAGGTTACAGCAACTTTGGGCATCTCTGTTCCACAGAAGAAAGTGAACTTAGCTCTGAAGAGGACACTGCAATTATATGTGACAATCATGGGTTGTAATGGTGACATGACCTACCTATGATTCTCTAATCACAATTGCATGTTCTTTTGCGAATGTTGAACATTCCTCCCTACCCACCAAACTAGGGAGAGATGAACTCTAGCAAAGAAGATAAATGGGCTAAAAAGGTGGAGATATAATTTATGACAAGGAATTTGTAAAAATGTAGAAATCAGAGTGCAAACTTCTGTTTTCCCAGTAGGCAGGATCCTGAACTCTTGCACCTTGCCTCTTCAATGACCCTTACCTCAGCAGTCCTCCTTTTTCCAAAATGACCTCACACTCGTTGTCTGGTCACCTTCTTTAGAACCAAAGTGAGAAAATGAGATGGCATTAGCTCTATTAACACATTTGGTCAAGTGAAGCAGAGATATGAGGAGTCAAGGCCTTGTCATCTTCTGTGCTGAGCAGATGCAACAGGCTCTGCTGGGGTTCTCAGGTCTGGAGCAGTACCTGGCTAGGAACAGTTAAAACTTTGTCATCCCTGTTTTCATGCACTATAGCAAATATGTATCATTTTGAGGCTTCCACAGCATATGACAAGACAAATTATTTGCAGTGAGCTCCTCCTGTACAAGTGGTCAACACACATTTCATTACAGAGCCAACAACTAGCATATCAAAAGTGAAGACCTGGTAGTTCATTAATTCACTTTCCTTCATGGTGGGGTTTTTTTTGGTGCGGTTTTTTTTTGGCTGTTCTTTTTTCAATGTTTAGTCTAATAAATCTCTTTGCTGATTTTATGGAGAGATAACCTAAAAAGGTATTCTTGGTCTGAGTGCTCATATATTAGCAGATAGCTCATCTTTGGTCCAAGGTTACAACGTTAGTGGATGACTATCCTTGTGAATTTCCCCTCTCCATTTCTGAATGATCTTGAGGCGCTTATACCTGAAAATCAAAATTGTGGATTACTAAACCTAACTTGTGGATTTCCTTCTTTAAGCTTTTTAGGGAAAAGGCATTAAAAGAAATTTGTTGCTTTAAAAACACAGGAGGCAATAGTTGATTTCTCAGTTGAGTTGTCTGAGATAACTCAAATGTTTTTAGAAGGAAAACAATCCAGAAGACTGTCTAGCTGAATTCATCCATCATCATGCATGGGAATTTCAGAGTGCCCATGGGGTATACAACACCCAAGCAGGGGGAAGTAACTGCTTAAATCACTCTTAAGGCTTTCTTAAAAACTGCAGTCTACACGCAGTCAGTGTCATCAGAACATTTTTTCCTTGAGGGAAAGAGCTTAACAGAGAGACTGGTGTTCTAATGTTCTGAAAAGTTCACTGAGTTATTTTCCCTCCATAGGGGCAAAGGTGCTGAAATAACTTTAATTTTACATGTGTTTTCAACTTCATTTGAACATAAATACTGCTGTTTGCCTGTCTTCCCTTCCCTTCCCTTCCCTTCCCTTCCCTTCCCTTCCCTTCCCTT